>PVLA01011140.1:0-56038 GCA_004027455.1 Hydrochoerus hydrochaeris
GCCCCTCTCCCTTGCTCTTGTTTGTCCATAGTGTTTCCCACAGAGAGCAAGTGCCCCGCACTGGCCTGGGCTCTGTACTATCCCGGCCCGCACTGGCCCAGGCCCCGGCTGGCAGGCAGGGATGGCTCCTGCAGCCAGCCTCTTCAGGAGGCTTCCTGCTGCCTAGCACCGAGAAGCCAGAAGGGTGAGGCCCTGATGGGATGGATTTGAGGTCAAGTGTTTAATACCAGCCGGGGATTTAGCTCAGCGGCCTAAGCGCCTGCCTCACAAGTGCAAGGTCATGAGTTCGATCCCCAGTACAAAAAAAAAAAAAAGATGTGGAAGTGTTTAATACCAGCCAGCTCTAGCGTGGTGCATGCCTAAAATCTCAGTACTCTGGGAGGCCGAGGAGGAGGATCAGAAGTTTGAGCCCAGGTTGAGCTGTTTAGCGATGTAGTACAACCCTGCCTGTGACCATTGATCCCAATCCGTGAGCCTTTTGGGTTAGGAACCACCTAGCAGATTAGTAATGTGTACTCCTGGCTGGGTCTGGGTGGGTCCTAGAGGCAGGGCCTTGGGGGCTGGAAAGGATTCTCTGGCGCGCTTCCCCCACGCTGTGCTCTCCAGATGCTGGGAATGAAGCAGTTTCGTTTCACCCTGGCCCTTCTACCTAGTCACATCGGTCCTTCTAGTTGTAGGTGTTGAGTATTGTGTCTCAGCAGTGACAAATGAGAGTGTCGTCACACTTGCTGTCCAGGTTGAGTGACGATTACATACGGTAGTCTCTGTGCCAGGAAAAGGCTGAGCAGAGGCATAGGAAGCACTGCCAGCACATGGGCCGGCACAGCAAGTGACAGAGGGACAGAGGCTAACCAAGACGTGACATGCCTGAGACGGCGTAGGTAGGAACTGGCCCGTAATGATCAGATGTCAGTTGTGCCCGGCTCTTCGAGGACAGGGGGCGTTACTTTGTGCCAGTACAGGCCTGGCTTTCTGTGCACAGCAGGTGATGGGGGCAGTCGAGGTGCAGAGCAGGACACACTGACTTGGGCGTGAGGCACCGCCCTCCCTGACAGCCAGGCAGCTCGTGGCCCCCACCCCAAACGTGCTCTTCGCCACACAGGTCCCACTCTACGACCAGTGGGAAGATGTCATGAAAGGAATGAAGGTGGAGGTGCTCAACAGTGATGCGGTGCTCCCCAGCCGGGTGTACTGGATCGCCTCTGTCATCCAGACGGCAGGTGAGCGGCCCTCCAGCCAGCGCCAGTCTGGGCTGTGTGTGCAGCGACGGCTCTCGCAGGCGGGCAGTGTCATCAACAGACACTGGCTTCATAATTCTTTTTTCTTTTTTATAGTGGGAATCAAACTCACAACCTCGCGCTTGCCAGGCAGGCACTGTGCCACTGAGCTAAATCCCAGTCCCTGGCCTCATAACACAAACCATACCCCTCCCGCAGGAGTCTCTCTCCGTGTTGGGGTCCTCCTGGGAAAGGCCAGTTTTGGGGTTTGTTCCAAAGAGGATCAGGCTGTAAAAATGAATGCCCTGTGCCCTAATGCCTTCCAGATAAGTGGTATGGATTCATTTTATTGGGGAAAACAGGGACCCCACTAGCCTGGAAGGAGTTCCTGGAATGGAAGTGACAAATCTGGCTCAGCTCAGGCTGGAGGCGAGGGGAGGCCTGAGGAGACCCCTCTCCAACCCACCCTCCCTCACGGCAGCCTGGGCCTCCCTTTCAGGGTATCGGGTGCTGCTGCGGTACGAAGGCTTTGAAAACGATGCCAGCCATGACTTCTGGTGCAACCTGGGCACCGTGGACGTGCACCCCATCGGCTGGTGTGCCATCAACAGCAAGATCCTGGTACCCCCGCGGAGTGAGTTGGCGAGAACGTTCCCTGTCCCTGAGGGCCCTTGGCAGGGGGAGCCCTGGGTCTTGGGTTGACCAGAACCCTTGGGAGGATCCAAGCTGTGGGACCCGGTTTTGTGAGATAAGGTGGTTGTTGCCCTGAAGTGGCAGAGAGAAGTTACTCATTGTCCCTTGCCGATCTTGAGGTGGGCACGGGTGCCATGGGGCTGAGTGACGAGTCTGCTGCTGTCCCACAGCCATCCATGCCAAGTTCACCGACTGGAAGGGCTACCTCATGAAGCGGCTGGTGGGCTCCCGGACACTGCCCGTGGATTTCCATATCAAGGTCCGGTGGGAGTGCTTCGGGCTCTTGGTTTTTTATTTTTTAAAGTTCTCAGGGATCAAACCTAGGGTCTCACACATACAACAGCCCTGCCCACTGAAACACCACCTCAGGCAGAGGCCACCTGCCTGCCCCCCAGGCCTGGCCTGGCCAAGTCAGGTATGCTGCTGTCAGACTTCTGCTCTGCAAGATTCTGCCCTTGGCTGGCAGCACTGTTCTGAGTGAACCCGGTAGATTTTATCATGAACAGAGCTTGCAGATGAGGCACTGTGGGAATACAGCAAACACAGGCCCCGCCCTCTGGGAATCCCTGGGGGAGTGCAGAGGCAGCGAAAAGCATGCACTCAAATAATTATAAAACAGCTGCCGCTGCGAACTAGGAATGTGCCTCAACGTCATTTATGTGGCATTTGATTTTAATTTTTAAAAAACAACTTGGTGGCATACACTCGTAATCCTAGCTACGCAGAAGGTATAGGTAGGATGGTCACACCTTTGAGGGTAATTTAGTGAGACTTGTCTCACAAAAAGGGCTGGCGATGTAGCTCAGCGGTACAGTGGCCCTGGGTTCAACGCCCAGTATTGTGAAGAAAAAAATTCTTTCATTTTAAAAATTACTTGGTGAAACTGGGTGTGGCGATGCACGCCTGTAATCCCAGCACTAGGGAGGCTGGGGCAGGAGGATCATTGGTGAGTCTGAGGCCAGCCTGGGCCACCAAGTAAGATCAAGGCCAGCCTTAACTGCATAGTGAGACCCTGTCTCAAAGCGAAAAAAAAGTCACTTGGTGACCAATCAGAGGGATCAGGCCTGCAGCAGCAACTCTCCTGCCTCTGCTGGGCTCTGGCTGTGGTTCACCTGGGTAGAGGCCTGGGTTCCATCTGAGGTTTCCAAGCTAAGGGCTGGAGACAGTGTCCCCATGTGGCCCCATAGCTCTGGCAGGGTGCAGAAAATGCAGGACACTGGCCTTGTGGTCACAGAGAAATAGATATCAAGCAGGCTGCATGGAGAAAATTGCTTTTGGATTTGGTCTTGATGGTCAAAGCCAGACTGGCTCAGAGGCCAACTTGGGAAACAAAGACTAAATGGGCCCCAACCTCTGTGGGGATCCTGGGTCCTCTTGCGACTGCTCTGTGGCCTCAGAGAGCTCCCCCTCCTGGCATGTGTGGAAATAGCACCGCTGTGTCTCCGTGTTGCTGCACCTGGCCAAGCTGAGCTCTGAGCCTGCTGTGCCCTGGACCTGGAAAGACCCTACAAAGACCCCAATGCCGCAGCTCACGTGGGGTCTGCTGCCCACTTGTTCCCCACCACCGTGACTGTGGAGTCAGCTCGGGTCCTGGGCACTGTCACCTGTTGGGTCAGAGGGTACAGGTTGCTGCTGCAGTGCCCTGAAAGCATTTCGGAGCCACAGCCCCTCAGAATCGGAGCTGGAACTGGACACATTATTGTAACCCCAAATATTGTGTGCAGTCATCCAAGGATCCTAATCCCTTTTCCAGTTTTCCTCACAACCCAAAAAGTTGTATTTGTAATCCCATTGAGACATTGGAATCCCAGCAAGTTAACTTTACCACCTCCAAAGCAACCCACGGCGAGAGTAAAGACACCAAGACATATTCCAGGTTAAGGGCAGCCAAGGGGTCCTAAGTCCAACCCCTGTGAGGAAGTGCAGACAAACGCCCTGATCCTAGGCCTCTCCCAGAATTTATCATCTTGTGAAGAAGGGGGGTGGCTCAGGGAGGAGTCACAGTGAGTTGAGTGACAGTGAGTTACTTGAGCTGGCGCCAGGTGGGGGAGAAAAGCACCTCTGCAAAATGCAGAGATAAGGACATGCCCAAGGATCAATTGCATAATCCAATTAAGGGAGCCACTGATTTGTTTTCAGAGGCTGTTGCTTCAGTTTCTGATTGGTAAACTCTTGTGCCCTGGGGAGTCATAGCCTCTTTACCTTGAGGCTCCTACCCAGTTGACATTCCTGGAGCTAATGGCTCTAACATCCCATGCTCATCTTTTACGAAGAGCACTAAGGGGGAAGGGAACAGGAGACTGATGGCTTTAGAGATTACATACCAGTACCTGGCTGGCCTTATTTGCAATGCTTACAGCCAACTGAAGAGAGAAGGAAATACCACAGCCAGCTTGCTACATATCAATGTAAGGAAACAAGTCTCCATATAACCAAAGTTGCAGCAATTGTTTTGCATTCAAGGGGAGACACTGGAGTGGTCTTCCACACACAGGGACATAATCCCTGCACTGCCATCACAGAGGGCCAAGAGGTGCAGGGGACGGTGAGGAGGTACCCAGGGCTCAAAGGGCAGCGCTCAGGCTGGACACTGGCTTCCAGGCCCAGTGAGTCTGTGTGGCTCTGGGCATAGCCCTTGGCCTCTCTGGTCACTTGAGTTATCTCAGTCTGAAGCCGGTTTTGGGTTTTGGGGTTTCCATCACCTCGAGTCACTGGTATTTGGTGCTGTGGCCCTGTGCACCTTGCAGGGCCCAAAGCAAACCTGCAGGTCACGGATTCTCTGTCAATTCTTGGCACCGCCACACTGTGCCCACCCTCCGCAGGGCCGATGGAGCCGGAAGCGGGAGGGAGGCGCCTGGGGCTGCAGCGGCCTGTTCCGGTGTCCTTGCAGATGGTGGAGAGCATGAAGTACCCCTTCCGCCAGGGCATGCGCCTGGAAGTCGTGGACAAGTCCCAGGTGTCACGGACTCGCATGGCCGTGGTGGACACGGTGATTGGCGGTCGCCTGCGGCTCCTCTATGAGGATGGTGACAATGACGACGATTTCTGGTGTCATATGTGGAGCCCCCTGATCCACCCAGTGGGATGGTCACGGCGCGTTGGCCACGGCATCAAGATGTCAGGTCAGCAGGACCCCAGGCCAGCATGACCCCGGGCCCTGCTTCTCCAGGTATGGCAGGGAGGAGGGACCAGGACTGAGGTCCAGAGGGGCCGAGTTACCTGACTGAGATCACTCAGCCCAGCTGGTAAGTAGTAGAATCAAGACTTGGTCCTGCCACTGCCAGCCTGGGTGTGGTGCAGAAGGGCTTGGGTCTGAGGCTGAGTTGTCCCTGCGGCTCCTGATATGTCTGGGCTGGGCCACCTGCCTGCTGGAGGTGCTGCCTTTCTGGGGAGGCATTGAGGAGACCTACGCCATCTTTACCTTCCTTCTCTTCCTCATGCCCTCTGCCGGTCAAGAGAGGCGAAGTGACATGGCCCATCACCCCACCTTCCGGAAGATCTATTGTGACGCTGTCCCCTACCTGTTCAAGAAGGTGAGGCGTGGCCCACACATGGGCCCTGTGCCCATGACCCATTCTAGGTCCAGAAGTCTGGAGCTGCCCCTCCCTCCCTCCCCAGTTCCCTGGGCCTGCCCAGCCTTTACCAACTGCCCCATTCTTGTAAGGTACGTGCTGTCTACACAGAAGGTGGCTGGTTCAAGGAGGGGATGAAGTTGGAGGCCATCGACCCCCTAAACCTGGGTAACATCTGTGTAGCGACCATCTGCAAGGTAGGCCAGGGCCCGGCAGGCTTTCTGAGGGGCTCTCGGCTGCAGGGCGCTCAGGCGGCTTGCAGGGAAGGCAGGGGCGTGCACACGAGGGCCCCGCCTGCCTCAAGGGGCCACCCACACTCCCTTAGGTCCTCCTAGACGGCTACCTGATGATCTGTGTGGATGGGGGACCCTCCACGGATGGCTCTGACTGGTTCTGCTACCACGCCTCCTCCCACGCCATCTTCCCAGCCACCTTCTGCCAGAAAAATGACATTGAGCTCACACCTCCGAAAGGTGAGCCTGGTGCAGCACCATGCGTTGGCCTTGCAGGGTGAAGTCACAGGCCCAGAGTGCTGATCAAGTAGACCCCTGGGCCATTGAGTTCTCAGTGTGTGAGAGAAGTGACAGCCACTGCCAGCCCTTACACCATAGGTACCAGATGGTGGGCGAACAGAGCTTCTGCTTGTGGCCTTAAGTGACTAGTCTATGCAGCAGGACCGTAGTCCTAGAGCAGGTGCCAACCTGTGGAGGAGGAGGGAAGGTGGCTGCCGTGGGGAGCCAGGCTGGGTTCTGACCAAGCTGCGTGGCCCTTGGACAGGGTGCTACTTTCCCCCAACCTGCTTCCTGCATCCTCTCCTCTCCTTCTGCATTGAAATTCTCTGCTCCTGCAGGGTACGAGAGCCAGACCTTCAACTGGGAGACCTATTTGGAGAAGACCAAGTCCAAAGCGGCTCCGTCGAGACTCTTCAACATGGTGAGGGCCCCAGGTGGAGGAAGGGGTGGCAGTTTCAGCCCCTTCTCCCAAGCAGACTGCCAGAATGTCCACTCTTGAGGGTCCCACACGGCACTGGGTGCATGTGGCCACAGTGTCGCCAGCCCTCCACGCCAGCCTGTCTCTGCCCCCCCAGGACTGCCCCAATCATGGCTTCAAGGTGGGCATGAAGCTGGAGGCCGTGGACCTGATGGAGCCCCGGCTCATCTGTGTGGCCACAGTGAAGCGGGTGGTGCACCGGCTGCTCAGCATCCATTTCGACGGCTGGGACAACGAGTACGACCAGTGGGTGGACTGCGAGTCCCCGGACATCTACCCCGTGGGCTGGTGCGAGCTCACTGGCTACCAGCTGCAGCCGCCGGTGGCCACAGGTGGGGCTTGCAGCTCTCTCCCCTTGTCCCTGTCCCCCATCACCCTCGGCCCACTTGTGCTGGGCTCAGCTCCTTGGCATGAAGTCCGAAGCCTCCTACCTCCCTTAGCAGCGCCCCGCACCCTGCTTGGGCCTCTCCTCCCTCCCTGCCCCACGCCTGCCTGCATCCTGCCCGCCCCTCTGCTCACCTGCTCTGCCTTCCTTCCCTCGGGCTCCTTCTCATTTCTGTTCCCCTTGTCTTTCAACCATAGAACCGGCCACACCTCTGAAGGCCAAAGAGGCCACAAAGAAGAAAAAGAAACAGTTTGGGAAGAAAAGTAAGTTGTATCCCAGGGCGGCCAGGCCCTGGTGCTTGGGAGTGGCTGCTTTTGTGTGGCTCTTTCTGAGGGAAACCTCACCCCTCACCCCTTGGGCCAAGGTGTTGGGGCGGCCCCAAGCCCCTGGACTCCATTGGCCTGCTCTCCTCGCCTCTGCCTTGCCCTCACCGCACAGGCCTCTGGGCACCTGAAGTATGGATAGGAGTTTGATCTCCCTGGAGATAGGTGCATGGTGAAGGAGAGGAGTAGAGCGTGCCCTGGGCACCTGTAGCTGCTGGGCTTTGAGGGAGAGGCCAGGAGGAGACTTGGGCCTGCAGAGGGTGGCAGCGCCTGGCACCTGGACCAGAGTGGGGAGAGGGAGGAGACGGGAGCCAGAGCACACACGGCATGCAGAAAGGGTGTCCTGACACAGGCCAGGAGGGTAGTATAAGGTTGTGGCCCGCCAAATGGGAGGCTCTGGGCCACACAGGTTGGGTGCAGGGGGCACAGAGACAGAGTGTAGAGAACCCTGCTGGAAGGCCTCACTGACCTCGGCACACGGCCAGGTCTACCCCAAACTGTCACCTTCCCCTCTGCCCCACAGGCTTCCAACAGAATGGACCCTAATGCTGGCTTTCATTCCATTTTTATTCCAAGGGAAAAGGATCCCGCCAGCCAAGCCCAGGGCCCTCAGACAGGGCTCCAAGAAGCCCCTGCTGGAGCACGAGCTGCAGGCTGCGGGGAAGGTCGAGTCGGAGCCTGGGCCTGGCGAGAGTAAGAGTCCCCGGGGATCCAGGCAGGGCCAGCCTGCGCTGTGCTGCTCAGAGGCGACCTCTACATCCCGACCTGGGCACAGAAGAGAGAGCCGAGGTGGAGGGGGATTTGCTGGGCACTGAGCGGTCCTTAACCCCTGGGCCTGCGAGCCTTCCCCAGGCTGGCACCAGCACAGCCCATAGCCAGGCTTTGGGCTTCTCCTCCTGCACGTGCCACACCTGCTGGGGTGGGGGGACAGATGCGGGTGATGGCCTCTCTGCATGACTGCTGGCTGGCTGGGTGCACCCCGGGCTTCCTGTTCTGCTGCCTTGGGAGGTGAGCAGGGGAGACAAGAGTGTCCCCAGCTGCCTGCCACCTCCTGGTGGCCCTGTGTGTGGGACGCTGGGCCCTACGGCAGCGCACACTCGCCCTGCTGTCACCCACAGTCATCACCGTGTGTGTGAAGGAGGAACACCTGGACACGGCCCTGTCCGACAAGACCCCCAGTCTGCAGCTGCCCATGCCCGTGGAGAACATCAAGCAGGAGATGGACCATTGAGCTGGCCAGAGCCCGGCAGGCAACCACGCTGGGCCGGGGAGCAGAGGTCGCCCTCCGTTCCCGTCCCTGGAGTTGGAGACAGAGCCTGATGTAAAATAACCCTGCTGGTGTGCAGGGACCAGCCTAGGACTCCGTGGTCTGGCCTCCAGGCAAGGCCTCGGTACCCAGCCTGCCTGAGGCCCCCACGCTGATCTGTGACAGCCTCTGCACCCTAAGTTTTCCAAGCAGGCACACTTGCCGCCTACTTTTTGTCAGTGCTGGGAATTAAACCCACAGCACTTGCTCTGAGCTGTATCCCCAACCCTTTCTTCATTTTTTGAGACAGGATCTCAATAAGTCACTAATTTGCCCAGCATGGGCTTAGACTTGTAGTCCTCTTGCCTCAGCGACCTGGAGCACTGAGATCACAGGTGGGTGCCACCACGCCCCTACTTCTGCTTTCCCCATACCCTCAGTGCTGGGCCATGCTGCCTGTGCCCGGAAACAACTGCGTGACCTGCCTGTCAGCAGCCGAGCTGACACCAAGCCAGCCATGGGGTAGGAGCAGCCTCTGCCTGAGAGCAGGCCAAGCGCCAAGGCCTCATCTGGGGTCCCAGTGCTGGTCCTGGCACCTTGGGGACCCCACTGTGGCGGGTAGCTAAGAAGCAGTGACAAGGACAGTGGGGTTTGGTGACCTGTGAGATGCTCTTGGCTTTGACCCTGGGCACAGGCACTGCCACTTCCAATGGAGACCAGGACCTTGTGACACCAGGATCACAAGGTGGGGACCCCGGCGTGGACCTGACATTTCTGTTGTTCTCTCTGGAGGACCAGGGTCAGGCATGGCCTTGGTGCAGAGTGTGGCAGCCTTTGGCTGATGCTCCTAAAGCAGGGTCGTGCCCCATCTCCGGAAGGGGTGACACACACCGCTGGCTGGCTGGATGGCACTGCCCTCAGGCCCTCTCCCCGCTCCTCTAAACCACATCCTGAAAGCTCACCTCATGTCTGTCTTGCTTTGCCCCTTGGTCTCCCCTGCCCTTCACAACCGTATGGGGCCTGGGCAGTTCTGTCTGTCCTGTAAGGGCTGCTGCTGTGTCCAGCTGCCTAGGTGGCCCCTTGAGCCCTTGTGCCAGTGGCTGGCACCCAGACTGGGCACATCCCTGAGGGGACATGCATGGGCAGTCGTCATGGGCCTGGTGTTTGTGGGCAGCCTCCCAGAGAGCTTGCTTTGGGCTCCTTCACAGAAGGCAGGAGGGGGCCCTGCGCTGTGCAGCACCCAGACTGGAAGTGGCCAATGGCACAGCCTGATTTCCTCAAAAAGTGCACAGGCTTGGGAGGACCGAGGGCTGAGGCAGGTTCCGTTCGGAAGTGTATGCACTGCTCTTGCATGTGGGCGGTGACCAGGAGATGCCCTAGTGTGCTCCCTGGCTGGGCTCAGGAGCCCAGAGGAAGAGAACCCCTCATGTCACCTAGTGGGTCAAGGAACCCCTGGCTGGGAGGCTCTGGGGAAACGCTCCCCTGTGGCTTTGCCTGCCCAGGAGGAGGAGCCAGCCTTAGACGTGCTGGGGACAAGATCCACATGGGGCAGGTGGAGCTGTGGGTGTGGGCAGCCGTCCCTGCTCTGGACTGGCTTCCTGGGTTCCTTGTCTGTCCCCTTGCTGTGAACCCTTGGGCCACCTCATAGTAGATTAAGTGTGAATGACGAGGACAAAGCAGTGGCACCAGTCATCACCTTGAATGCCCCATGGCAACCACCACCACTGTCATCATGTGCCAGTCCTCTGCCTGAAAATTACAAGGTCCTCAAAGATAGACCCTGCCCAGGCCTGACAAGAAGTCAGCTCTGCTGAGTGTGAAATGGGAAAATGTGCACACAGCTTAGGTTGCCGCTGTCTACAGGGCTCCTGGATGTGTTGCGTAGAAGTCTGCTCTGAGTCTCAGCACTGGGCTGCTGGCTGGGGAACACAGGAACCCTCTGCCCTGCTTCCCCTGCCTGAGGGTCACAAGTGGCTGCTGCAGCAGGTTGGACCAAGTCTCCGCTTCCTGCTCCCCGCTCTCCCTCTGAGCAGCCGGGTCCTCTGCTGGGGGAGGGAGCGCGGTTCTGGTTTATTGAGTTCATCTACCCTCACCATGACATGACCCTTCTGCGATGAGCAGTGATCGTTCCTCGGGTGCAGGAGTGGAAGGGTGGCTGCTTCTCACAGAGTCCAGTGACAGCAATGGAACACAGCCCATGTCAGTCCACCATGTCCCCAGCAGCATCCACAACTATCCTGTCAGTGGCACTGGGCACCTCCCACTTGACAGGCACCAGAATATGCCAGGGCATCAAGGGAGGATGAGGCAGGAGTGGCCCAGCCTGCTCAACCCCAGCACTGCCAGGCCACAGCCCCAGGGGGAAACCACTGTGTCCATGAAGGTAGCCGAGAACCAAGCTGTGCTGAGGTGCACACCTGTAATCTCAGCACTAGGAAGCTGAGACAGGAGGATCACAAGTTTGACCCCAGCCAGGGCAATCTTGGGGACTTAGTGAGATGGCGTCTCACTCAAAAGATGAAGTAAAGGTCATGACCCAGAGCTCCAGGGCTGGCACTAGGTAGGATGCTCACTTCCTGTCAGAAGTGAAATGTTCTGAGAGGCCCAGTCCCTGCCCAACACCCATCGTCCTCTAGTCACACCCTGAGCTGGGGTGGCCCGGCCCGGCCTCCACTGCTCTCTCCTGGGCTGCTGGCTGCCAGCCTGTGCCAGTGCCTGGCAGCTTGGTGCCACAGGATGCTGGTGGAGACTACACTGCTGCTGGCACTAAAGCCAGCTGGGGCACTTCTATGGCAGAACTTGTCCCCTCCAGCTTGGAGGATTGAAGACACCTTCTTCACTCAGCCTTACAGAACGCTGTTAGGAGCCAATGTGTACGTCCCCAAAGAGGTGTGCTGGAGTCTCCACCCCCAGCACCTCAGAGTCTAATCTTCCTTGAAAGTTAGCTCTTTATAGCAGTAAATAGGGCTGGGCACATAGCTCAGCAGCACAGTGCCTGCCTGGCAAGTGCAAGGTTCCGAGTTCAATTTCCAGTACCAAATAAAAAAAATTTAAGTAATGGGGTTAAAATGACCTCATCGGTTTGGGCTCTGCCTCATTATGGCCAGTATAATTATGGAAAGGGGAAATTTGTACCAGGTAGGTCTGTAATCCTAGTAACTCGGGAGTCTGAGACAGGAGGATTGCAGGTTTGAGATCAGCCTGGGCAACTTCGCAAGACCCTGTCACACAATTTATGAAGGGGCTAGGAATGGACATAGTGGCTACTGTCCCAGCATTGGGGAAGCTGAGGCAGGGGCATCACTGTGAATTTGAGGCCAGCCTGGACTACATAATGAGACCCTTGTTTCAGTCAATCAGTAAATGGGCTAGGGCTGCAGCTCAGTGGTAGAGTACCTGCCTAGCATACACTGGGCCCTGGGTTCGAGCCCCAGCACTGCAGGCAGACAAAAAAATGATGGAGGGGAATCTCACTGAGAGATACAGAGGGCAGCTGACATGAAGACCACGTGAAGGTGGGATTTGGCCACCAAGGCCGGGAGAACAGTTGAGGAAAGCATCCTTCCTCTCAGGTTTCAGACAGTGGCCCTGAATACCTTGATTTCTGACTTCAGGCATCCCTCACTGATAGACAGATTTCTGCTGTTCTGTGTCACCCAGTGGGGCCACTTGGTTGCGGCAGCCCCAGGAACTAGTACAAACACCACCAATGCCCCCGGGCGTGTCCAGTGTCCTAATCATAGGTCCTGAGAGAGGCAGCTCCCCCCCACCGGTGTCCCCCACCCAGGCCCAGCCTCTCCCCTTGTGCCCTGCTGCACACTCTCTCAGAAGCGCTGTGGGATTTCACCACGACTGTGAGTTGAAACTGAGTCAGGACATGAATGTCAAGTGGGGTCCAGCCTGTGCTGACAGTGGGGTGTGGCCCACCGGTCCCTCCACCTCCCCATCCCCCACAATACTGCAAAGTCCAGATCCACAGGGTCCACCCACAGAAACATTGGGGCCAGGCTGTGGTGGCCACCGTCCCCCGGGACCGAACGGCTCATAACCATCACCTCTGGAGGTGAGGGGACACTGTTGGGAGACAGCGGGGCCATCCGTGGGCCACTGCTCAGCTCTGGGGCCTGTGAGTGGAACAAGAAGTCAGAGCCCAAACCCTATCCAGGCCAACCTTGCCAGCTCCTCATGGCCTTCCTTTGACTGAGGTCCTCTAGGTCCCTGGCCTGGATGCCGGTGTCCGCTTGGCCTTCCTGGCAGCCCAGCCTGGGCAAGCTTCAAAGACAGCAGCTGCAGCCTTCACCCGCTGGCCCCGGGCACCGGGAGGGGTGGCACAGGCAGCCCCTACCCGTAGGTTCAGCCCAGTGAGCCACCTGAGGAGGAAAGAGCTTGGGGACACACGGTCTGACCTTCCAGAGGGGCGTGGGGGCAATTGGGAGTTTGGGAGCAGTGGCTGTAGCAGGGTGCTGCTCAGAGTCCCGGCTCTGTGGCTCACCAGTTACGTGGCCTCTAAGTCACTTCAAGCCTCAGGTCCTTTATGAAAAGGGAATAAGAATAGTAAAAGGAACAGGGCATGGTGGCACATGCCTGTAACCCAAGCTACTCAGGAGGCTTGAGGCAGGAGGACTGCAAGTTAAAGCCTGGGCAACTTAGCAAGACCCTGTCTCAAAAAATAAAACAGGGCTGGGGGTGTAGAGCATAAAACAGGTGGTAGAGCACTTACTTAGTGAACACAATGCCCTAGGTTCAACCCCTAGCACCAGGGGGGAAAAGGGGGAACAAGGCTGGGGATATAGCTCAGTGGTGCAGTGCCTGCCTGGCAAGCGTGAGGTTCTGAGTTCGATTCCCTGTACCTAGAAAAAAAAAGGAATAGACCCGGCACCACAGGGCATGGCTGGGAGGCGGGTGTGCTACCTGTGCAGCGGGAGCAGCTGGCAGTCACAGTGGAAGGGGTTGCCACTGAGGTCGATGAGCTCAAGCCCACTGAGGCTGGGCAGAGCGGGCAGGGCCCGAAGTTGGTTCTTCTGCAAGTGCAGGCTCTGGAGTTCCGGCCCCAGGCCAGAGAAGGCTCCAGGGGAGATCTGCAAGGAGATGCCAGGCCCTGGTGTGAGCCCCTGCCAGGCCTGGGCCACCTGCGGTCTGCAGAGGGGAAGCTGCAGAGCCCGAGGTGGCCCAGGTGGCAAGGGAATTGCTGGGCTCAGATGGGGCTCATGTCCCTAAGCCTAAAGCCCACCCCCTTAACGAGCCTCTGGGGGCTCTCAATAGTAGGTAACACCTGGACCCAAATGCCTCTCTCCCCTCTCCCTACACTGTCCCCTGGGGCATGCCTTCACCTAGGAGGCCCTGGGTTCCACCTGGCCTGTCACCCCCACACACACCCCACCTCCACGGTTCCTACAGGGCAGGGAAGGAAGTGTTTGTCCCAGGGTTCCCATGTCCAGCCCAAACCCTGGCACTCATGGTGATACAGGTTTGCTGAATGAATTCACGTCGTTCGCGTATGGCTCTGTGCTGTGTGCCCCACCACACACTGGTTGCCCACCTGCTCCAGGTCACTGCTGTTCAAGAAGAGGCACTGCAGAGACCGCGCAGGCCGGAAGGCCCCATCGTGCAGGGCCCGGAGTGGGTTCCCTGAGAGGTCCAGCTCCTGCAGGGCGAGCAGCCCCTCCAGGGCTCCCGTGGGCACCTCTCGAAGCCGGTTCCTGTCCAGATGCAGCTTCTCCAGCTCGCGAGCCACCCCCAGCGCCCCAGCGGACAGCTGAGTGATGCGGTTTTGGCTCAGGTAGAGCCAGCGCAAGGCCTGCACGCCCGCCAGGTCCCCAGGGCCCAGGCGCTCCAGAGCATTGTCCTGCAGGTGCAAGGACACGAGGCTGGGCAGGGCGCGGAGGGCGGCGCCTGGCACCTGCAGGAAGCGGTTGCGTTCCAGGTACAGGTAGCCCAGGTTGGGGGCCCCGTCGAGGGCGGCAGCGCTGAGGTTGGAGAGCTGGTTGTCGGAGAGGTAAAGGTAGACGAGGCGGCCCAGCCCCGCCAGGGCGCCGGCCTCCAGCTCCAAGATGCGGCAGTGCTGCAGGTGCAGCGACACCAGGTGGCCCAGGCCGGGGAAGGCCGCCCGGGGCACCGAGGGGAAGTGGTTGCGCCTCAGGTCTAACAGCTGGGTGTCGTTGGGGAAGCCGTGGGGCACCGCCTGCAGCCCGCGGCCCTCGCAGCCGCTGTGCCGGGACCCGGGGGCGCACACGCAGGCGCGCGGGCAGGGCGCGGCTGCAGCCTCGGGCTCGGCGGGGGCGCGGGCGGGCGCACGGGGCCCGGGAGCCCGCTCCTCGGGCTCGTCCTCCGCCGGGTCCCCGGGGCAGCGCAGGTCCGAGGGCCGCAGCACGTCCAGCGCCTCGCCGCGCAGCCTCCGCGGGCCCCGGCACGCGCCGTCCGAGCGCACACGCGCCCGCGCCAGCCACTCCAGCAGGAGCCGCGCCTGGCAGCCGCACCACAGCGGGTTCCCCTGCAGCCGCAGGCGGCGCAGCTGACCCGGGCCCTGCAGGGGAGGCAGCGCGTCCAGCTGGTTCCCGCGGAGGTCGAGCATGTGCAGGCGCGGGCAGCGGGCGAAGGCCCGGGGACCCAGCGCCTGCAGCGCCCCGTGGTCCAGCGCCAGCTCGCGCAGGCCGGGCAGCGCCAGCCCGTCCTCCTCGCCCGCGTAGGTGAGCGGGTTGTGGCCCAGCTCCAGGCGGACCAGGCCGCGGGCCTGGGACAGCGCGGCCCCGGGCAGCGCCTGCAGCTCGTTGTGCTGCAGGCTGAGGCGGCGCAGCGCGGGCAGGCCGGCCAGGGCCTCGGGCGCCAGCACGCTGAGCGCGTTGTGCGCCAGCTGCAGCCAGCGCGCGCGCAGCAGCCCCTGGAAGGCCATGGCCGGCAGGTAGACCAGCGCGTTGTGCGCCAGGTTCAGCGTGGCCAGCGCGCCCAGCGCCCCGAAGGCGCCCGGCCGCAGCTCCTCCAGCGCGTTCCGCTCCAGCTCCAGGCGCCGCAGCGAGCCCAGCCCGTCCAGCGCCTCCTGGGGCAGCGCTCGCAGGCGGTTGGACGCCAGGTTGAGGAGCAGCAGGCGGCCCAGGCCCCGGAAGGCGCCCTCAGCCACCTGCTCCACCTGGCAGTGCCGCAGGTCCAGGTGCGTGAGGTGCGGCAGGTCCCGGAAGGCGGCCGGGGGGATCACCCTCAGCGCGTTGCCCCGCAGGTCCAGCCTCTGGGTGAGCTGGGCGGAGGGAAGGCGAGGCTGAGCTGGGCGCCGCCTGTCCGTGGTCTTCCCCTGAAGCTCTCCCTTCCCCGCCTTTGAGCTGCAGCCTTCCCCCGCAGTGGCACTTGTCACCCTCTCTTGCCTCTTTCTGTCCCCCTCAACCTCCTAACCCCACAGGGTAGGCCGCACCCTACCTTGCCACACCCCAGCCCTCCGCAAAAGGCTTTGTACTGAAGCCATTATTTCATCTGTAGCTCACCTATGTATGCATTCCAGGCGCACGACAGGGTTTTTTTTTTTTTTTGAGGCAAAGTCTTGAACTGATGATGATCCTCCTGCCTCAGCCTCCCAAATGCACCACCATGCCCAGCCCTGTGACTTTGTAGTACCCTTTTCATTCTACAGATGCGAAGACTGAGCTCGGGGGGAAGTAACTTGCCAGGCTGCCCCTGCCAGGCAGTAACATAACAGATCCACTGCCCAGAGCAGAGTCCTCCTACAGTACCCCAACCACCACGCTGCCCACTGACCTCTGGGAGTGCGTTGGGCACCTCAGTGAGGTTCTGGTGCCGGCAAGAAACGTGCCGCCTGGCATTGTCACAGGTGCAGGGCTCTGGGCAGCGCTGGGCAGCTGCGTGCCAAGCTGGGCCCAGCGGTGGCAGCAGCAGCAGCAGCACCACCACCACCACGGAAGGGACATGGGCAGAGCTCCGGGCCCTGGAGGCGGAGGGAGACTGGGCTGTCCTGGGCTGGCCGGGTGCCCACCCCACCCTGCTCCTCACCCGGCCCAGTTTTTGAGCCCAGGGCAGTGGCATTGAGCTGAGCCTGTTCCCTGGCCCCCTACACTGGAGGGAACTGAGGCTCACAAATCAATCCAGTGAGTCCTTTTTTCTTTGGTACTGATGAGGATTGAATCTGGGACCTTCTTCACAGTGAGCTACATCCCCAGCCCTTTTAAATTTTTTGAGACAGGGTCTCACTAAGTTGTCCAGGCTGGTTTCCAGCTTGTGATCCTCCTGCCTCAGCCTCCCACCTAGCTTCAGTGACAGACATGTGCCACCACACCCAGCTTGCCCATCTCTTCTAAAGGGACAACTGCTGCTCCTATGGCTCTCCTGGCCTCCCCTCTGCTCTGCTCACCACCCAGTGGCTAAGAGGAACTTTTCAGAACACAGCTGGGAGCCAACTGCAAACCCTCAGGCATCTTCTTCCTGCCTTAGCGGAATTCCAGGCCCAGACCCCTCACGGAACCTGCTCTGTGGTGCCCCCGCCCCAATCAGCCACGAGCCTGGGCAGCGTCACTGTTGATGGCCAGCACTCCCTTCTGTTCCTAGCCACGTCACAGCCTCCACATGGCCTTTCCTGTCACTGGGGCTACAACTCCCCCTCCCTGCTCACAATTGTCACTGTGTCAGAGTCCAAGGTCCACCCATCTTGTGCTGGTGGCCTGTGGTCAGGGCAAGCCAAGGAGGGGCCCAATCAGGTGGGTCCCTGAGGGCGCAGGGGTCTCTGGCTGCGCCTTGGACAAGGCCCCAAGACCAGGGCACAGGAAGCCCCGGAGTGGCCTGGACGTCCCCAACATCCTCCTGCCAACCCACCCCTGGGGAAGGTCCTGGAGCCCCTGCCCACCGGCCTGCCTGAAGCCCAGAGAAGAGTGGGACTTGCCTGAGGCCACACAGCTGTCCTAAGACCCCCCCGACCTCTTGGAGCCCCAGGACTCACCGCTCCATGCCACTGGAAGGAACAGCCAGGCCAGCCTAGAGGCACAGCGCAAGGAAAAGCCGGTAATGGGCCCCACCGGGAGGCCTGCAGGAGCCCCCCTCCTCGGCCCGCAGGCCCGGCTCAGGGACAGGGCTGAATGGGAGGCATTGTCGATGCCTGGGCCTGGGCGAGTTGGGGCTTCCCTGGGCTGTGGGCAGGGGTGGGGACAGCGGCTGCAGTTACAGGGCCTTCTGCCCAGCACAGGCCTGGGAACAGGGCCCAGGACTGAGTGTCTAGACCACCCGGCAGGGAGAGGCCAGGTCCTGCAGCTCCCTGGTACTAGGCTCCCTGGATGGGCTCTGAGGGTCCCTGGGCCCACAGCCCCTGCTGAGCCTGTTTCCTGTTCTCTGAATAACACTTCCTGTTAGGAGCTTGCTCAGGGGGTACCTGGTATGTAGGAGGTGGGCAGAATGGTTAACCCCTTCCTTTCTGAATGCACTTGCATACATTCAGTTGGATGCTACACATACATCTGCAAAGCTGATTTAGTTTGTAACATCGAGTTCTTGGGAGTTAGCAAAATGCATGCCTCTGAGCCATACCTATTCCTTTTGACTGTTACATAATATTCCATTGTATAAATGCATCAAATTTGCCTATTCATTCATCTTGGATATTTTGGTTCCTTTCACTTTTTTTGCTGCTACAAACAATGTTGCAAAGTATATCAGATCTTCCCAGGCGTGTGTGCACTTTAAAAATGAAATAAAGCCAGGTGTAGTGGTGTACATCTGTAATTCCAGCACACAGGGAGGCTGAGGCAGGAGGATAGTGAATTCAGGCCCAGCCTGGGCAACTTAATGTTTTACTGAGATGTTGTCTCAAAAGAAGTAAAAAAGGGCTGAAAAGAAGGCTGTGGCTTCTGGCCTGGGGCCGTTCGGAAAGGCCCTGCTTGTGTGTGCTGCAGCTGTTTTTGCTGTGAGATGGGAGGAGTGAAACTGCTGCTGGCCCTGTAATAGAGAAGCAAAACAGAACAGAAAAGAAAAAGAATACATCCCGACCAGAGCAAAGATTTCTGGTTCCTATCATTTTTCAGACTGAATCCAGGGCGCATGCTTACTAGACAAGGGTTCTACCATTGTGGCTTTTTTTTTTTAATTTGTCTTTTTGAGACAGGGTCTCACTATACAGTTCAGGCTGGCATTGGGCTCACTTTGTAGCCCAGGATGGTCTCCAACTTGCAACGATACTCCTGCCTCAGCCTCCCCAAGTGCTAGGATTACTAGGTGTGAGCCACCACGCCCAGCAGGATTTTTTTTAAACAAGACTTTTCATATGCAGTTTCACTCAACACATCTCACGCCAGAGGAGATTGGGGTGAGGCAACCAGAGACCACCAAACCATGGCCACAGAGCTGCTGTGTGTGCTCATTCATGGCTGATTCCGCTCAGCCGTGTTTTCACTCAGGTGTTAAGGCATAGTTTTAACTTGTTCATTTTCATTTCTGAAGTCACATGCTAACATTCTATCCCATAATGTACAATACAACAGTGGCCTGGGATGCAAGGTGTGGGCCACCATCACCTTTTTAAAACTTTGAGACAAGATCTTCCCTCAAAGGAGCCAGAGCAGAAGTTCAGATACCTTGCAGCCTTCTGTAGGCCAGATCTCAAAACAAAAGGCAAATACACCAAATCCTAAGGATCCACAGTCCAAATACTTTATTACCCTGAGGAAGTCAGGAGTCAGCATCCCACCGGCTACAGGAAGAGTCCCTGCTGTTAAGCCTGTCGGCTTACAAGGCTTGGCTTGCTCCCCTATTTGCTCCTAATTTATTCAATTTTACCTGAGCAATTAATCTTATTGCTTGACCACAGTTCTGTCCCGCCTTATGCCCACCTTGCAAACTCCGATTTTCCCCATCTTTGACCCATTTAACCTCATGATTTTAGCCTATAAAAGTCCCTAGAAAAGACCCCTTCTGTCTCTGACAAACTTTCTCTCTCTCAATAAATATATTCTGCTCTTAACCAACATTGTTTCTAAAATTCATTCTTCAATTTTAGAGACCATGAACTCATACCGGACATAGCAGGTTGGGAGTTCCCTTCCCCTGTATCAACAGGCACATACCTCCACACCCAGTCTGTTCTGTTTTTAGCGCCATCCTGAGCTGGCAGGTCTCACAAGGTCCCTTCTGTCCTCTTGGTGTCTTATGCGTCAGTAACTGCACCTATCCTGATGATGCCCATCGTAAGGCCATTTGGAAAAGCACTTTGTGTGTTTGCAGCCATTTCTGCTGTGAGGTGTGAGGAGTGGAATCGCAGCTGATTTTAGTTAATTCCAATCTGCCACTTCCAATGCAGCCCACAGAGAGAATGAAGACACCAAGATGAGGCCTGAAAGCACCTCTGCAACAAGCGGAGAGGAGAGGAGGGTATGCAGAAAGACCAATCTGCATAACACAGGTGAGGTAGTGTCACCTTCTGTTGTGGGGGCCAGAGCTTCAGCTCTGATGTGCCTTGTGTGCCCGAGGCTCCATCCCAAGTGACAGTCATGAGACAGTGGCTTTTCATCCAGCCTGCCTCAAATGTTTTTGGGAGTCACTGGGTGGGGAAACAGCCACTGTCGCCTAACTTCAAAGATTATGCATCAGCACCTCAGCCAGCCCTATTTAGATGGCTTAGAGCCAACTAAGAGGAAGAGGAAATGGCTCCGCCAAAGTGGCAGTACCTGCCTCCTGCAGTCCTGGCGGGCCTCCGTGGCCTCCATGGTATGGCGCTTCTTCTCAGCTTACAATTGACGCTCAGTTATACACACAGCTGCAGTAATGCATTTTTTTTCTGTGCAACAGTGCAAGTGGCTTTACTTTTACCTATCATCTTCCTGATTCAGTCCTGCATTCCAAAGTGGGATTTCTTGGAGGTGACTAGATCGTGGGGTGCCACATGCATCAGGGGGCTCATCTGTGGGAGGCTTCATGGCCAAATGTGCTGTTAGGCTTTCCAAGGTAGGGGTCAGGCACCTGAGCTTCCCAAGAATCACAGTCCCTGGGGCCTGTGTTGGCTGGAGCTCCACATGTGACCTCAGGCCACCCCCCACCCCCAGTGTGCAGTGCCTCAGGCTGGGGTGAGGGTTGAGCAGGGCCAGGGCATCAGCACCCTGCGCTCTGGAGACCACTACCTCCTCTGCCCAGGGTGCAGACGGTGGGGCACTAAGGGCCTGCAGGGGTGGCATAAGACTCTGTTGCCCCCTCAGCCCCACGCAGCTTCATGGAAGGATGCTGGGCCAGAGACCCTGGGTGCCTGCCATATGGATGCCCTAGCTGAGCTAGGGGCGTAGCTCTCTGAGTTCCTCGGGTTCTTAGTGCTCCCCCCACACCTAGCTTCACAGTTTTCCTTATCCCATTGCCCACTGTCCACTGTCCTCAAACAGGGCCACAAACCTGTTCTTGGTTTTTCCAATAGAATTTCACTAAGTTCCCCATGATGAGCTCAATCTTGTGATCCCCCTGCCTCAGCCTCCCAGCCTAAGAAGTCTTGACTAAAAGACATCAGTGGGGTCTGTCTTAGTGTTCCCGACTCCCCAGAGGCGTCTGTTGTGTAGGTGAGGTAGTGAGGTGCAGCAAGAGGTCCTCCCACGTGTCGATAGAGTGAGGGGCCCCAGGAGTGGCCCAGCTCCACAACTCATTGCACAGTGACAGCACGAGGCCAGCACCAGCAGGACCGAGGTGCAGCCCACTTATGGCCTAAACAATGCCGCACCTGGGCAAGAGAAATTTCTGTCTCCCCAGCTGCCACAGGTGACTTTATTTGTGAAGCTGCGACACATAGCCCAGACACACAGAGAGCTCACGGGAAGCACGCGGTGGTCACAGAGCTGCCGGGCCGACTCAGCCTCCCCACCCGGGTCCTCAGGGAGCATCAGCTCCCCCTCCCTGGGGGGAACAGCGGCCCCACTGGCTCCGCCCTACTGTTCCTGGACCCCTGGTGTCTTCTAGTCCATAGGAGCAGGCACTGGGGGGCTGGGGTCCTGGCCTCTGTGACAGCCCCACTCCGCAGCTCCTCCGTAGGCTGCTCAGGTCACATGACAGGCTTCACCAGTGGGCACAGCAGTCGCTGCGGGCCCAGGCCAAGAAGAAGACAGCCCAATGTGACAGAGACAGCAGAGCATGCGGACAGCAACGTCCCAGGCTTCAGCACAGCCCAGGAGGCGACAGGATAGCAGGACAGGCAGTACAGCTGCACCAAGGTGCGCAGAGCACCCTCAGGTGGCAGCGAGTCTTTAATGGCAAAGCAGCCTGCAGCCTGTCCCCTGGGCCACTACCCCATGACAGACCAGGGCAAGGGAGACATGAAAAACCCCAATCCCGACACGGGCACAGGCACCACACCGACAGACACACTGAACCACCCACACGACACAAGATGAAGACCCTCCCTGGCCTGGTCAGAGTCCTGTCCTGGGGACGCGAGGGCTGCAGCTCAGTCCTGCCCTGGTGCGGGTTGAGGGACGGAAAAGGTGGCCAGGAGGTTACACCTTGTACAGCGTTTGCAGCAGGTTGTGGCGGGCAAAGGAGCAGGACTCCAGGGCGCCATTGGGCCTGCAGGGAAAAGTAGGGTGAGGGTAGGCACTGGGGTGGCAGCGGCCTCTGTCACCCAGTGGTGACTAAACTGCTCTCATTTTCACCAGGGCACAGCAAGGGAGACATGAGCCCCTCAGCCTGCTACATCTGTCAGCCCAGCGGGGAATCCTGGAGCTCAGCCGACGGGGTGACAAGGCCACACTCACTTGGTGATGAAGGCCAGCAGCAGGGGCGCGAGGGCCTTGGGGAAATAGTCCTGCTGCACCATGTGGTTCAGTGCCATGAGGGGGCCATAGAGGTTAGTGATGGCCTTGATCTTGTCTTCACTCTGTGAGGGGAACGCAGAGAAGCTGGTGTTCTCACCCCCCAACCCGAACACAGCTCAGCCCATGGTGAAGCCCCCCAGCCCGGGTCCCATGGGGAAGCCCTGGCCCCACCTCACCTTGAGCAGGCCCATGTGGATAAGCAGCCTGGTGAGGAAGGCGTTGGCATTGAAGGCCGAGCTGCTGAAGGCCTTCCTCATGAGGGCGTCTGCGGCACAAGCAGAGTGCAGCAGGGTAAGAGCCAGGAGAGGCTGGCACAGGCCAGAGGCTCCCAGAATCCCCCTCGGACACAGGCCCCAGCCCTGCCTCCTTGCCCCATCCAAACAGGGACACAGCACTAGGGTAAGGGGAGTGGCCCAGTCAGTCTGCCCACCCTAACTCTTCCCCATCCTGACCTCACAGCAGAACCAGTGTGGGGACAATACCCCTGGCCACCACACACCCCGTGGAAGACCTTCTGAGGAAAGGGATCTGCGGTTATTTTAGGGAACAAGAAGCAGGACTTTTGTTCCCCCAAATGCTCAGCCTCAATTCCAGCCCCACTTGGAGCACAAATCCAGGAAGGAGCACCGCGCGTCACCCCTCCTCGCCTTTGCCGCCAGCGATGCCCCCACTCACAGGGCCCTTCTTCCTCTCTGCCCAGCCTCGGGCTCAAACTGATTGTGTCCAGGTGGAAGGGGACAGGTGTAGACTGGAGGTCACTCAGAGAATGGGGCCAGGATCACAGTAGGGCTCCTCTGTGCCAGGCCTGCTGGCAGGGGGGCAAGAGGGATCTACCCTCCTCTCCCAGGCAGGAAGTGCCCAGTGGGTTCTTGGGGCTGTGTATTTCTGGTCTCCTAGGCAGGCTCTGGGAAAGGCCTGTTTCCCCAGCTGCAAATACCGGAAGGGTCTCAGCTCACTCCTCTGGAAGACCAAGGTGAGACCAGACAGAATGGGCTGAGGGGTTCTGGACACTGCCCAGCAGCATCACGTGTGGGGTCTCTAGCCCCGGCCCAGGTTACCTATTGTGTCCTGCACTGCTGTCCTCACTGTGGCCTCGTCCTTGAACACTGACGACACCTTCAGGAAGGCTGAGACCACCTTCTCGGGGTCGGATGTTTCAGTCTGAAGGCATAAGAGACAATGGCAGGTCACCAAGGTCAGAGCCCAGGCCTCTGGCACGCAGTGAAGAGAAGTCTAGATCCTGCTGCGGACCAGAAGAGGTCTGAGACTTGGGGGGTTCGGTGGGTGGGACCGGGCGGTCTCTCTGGCTGGCTTGCATCTGACCCACAGCACCAGGGCAGCCAGGGACAAGGGGCTCGATGGAGCAGTGACTATCAGGAGCCCCAAGTCCCTGTGTTGTCATCTAACCTGAAGAAATCACACAGGATGCAGACATTGCCACACCAAGGAAGCCAAGGAAGCCATTCTACTTCCCTAGCAATGGGAGAAAGAGGTAGACACAAAAGTGACAGCCAGACCTTGTCACTGGACTAAAAATGCTTGAGGGTTCCACCCACAGAGGGAACTGGAATGGTGTGACATGGACGTGCTGGGACACAAAAAGGTTGGCATTAGCTGGGAGTGGTTTTGTACACCTGTAATCCCAGTACTCTGGAAGGCTGAGGCAGGAAGATTAGAAGTTCTATCCCAGCCTGGGTAACTTAGTAAGACCCTGTCTCAAAATTTTAAACATTTTAGGGGCTGGGGATTTAGTTCAGCAGCATAAGCACCTGCCCGGCAAGTGTGAGGTCGTTGAGTTCGATCCCCGGTACCCCCCCAAAAAATTTTTTTTAAACATTTTGGGCCAGGGATTTAGCTTAGAGCATAAGTGCCTGCTTGGCAAGCATGAAGTCATGAGTTTGATCCTCAGTACCAAAAAAAAAAAAAAAAATTAAGATTTTTAAAAAGAGCCGAGATGTAGTTCAGAGTGAAAGCCCTGGGTTTAATCCCGATTACACCAAAGTACAGTGCCTGGCACAAACAGGCACTCAATAATCACCCCTGAATGCCAGGCATTTAGCCCAGCAGCACAGTGCCTGCCTGGAAAGTGTGAGGTCATGAGTTTGATTCCCAGTACCAAAAAACAGTCACCTCTGAATGAAAGAGCAACAACTAGCCAGCAAGTGAGGCTGGTGCAAGGGCAGCCTCCAGGGTCACACACGGGGCAGGGCACAGAGCCGGGCAGGAGGTGGCTGCAGAAGCTGCTCAACATGCAGAAGCCCGCACACTGGCAGCCAGGGTGTGAACCCCAATGTGGTGTGGCTGGGGCAGGCAGGCTGCCCTCACTGCTGGTGGGGGACTCACAGATACCCTGGGCACATTTATAGGAGCAGGGTGGAGGGAGTCATGACAGGGTCTCACTCCGCAGTCCAGGCTGGCATTGAACTTGTAGTGATCTTCCTGCCTCAGCCTCCCACAGCTGAGATTATAGGGGTGTGCCACTATACCTGGCTATGTGTCTGCATTTAAAAATATTTTTGTCAGTGGCATAAGTGCCTGCCTGGCAAGCACAAGGTCGTGAGTTCAATCTCCGCTACAAAAAAAAATTTTAGACAAACAGTGAGGCCCAGGTCCCCAGGTAACAGTGACTCTTCCCTCTCTCCTCATGCCCTGCCATCCCTTACCACCCCCCCCCCCCAGCAAGGAGTCTCACCTGCTGGGCTATAAGCACTGAGCTCTTGGGCCCAAGGCGCAGTAACTTCTCTGGGGAGGGGAAGGCCAGGAAAGTGGAGACGTCGGCGGGTGGCGGGGAGGACAGTGATGGGGTGGGCTCCTGAAACAGGCGACACAGGGGCAGGGTGGGCGTGTGGGGGCACCTAGAGATTCCCAACTTCAGCACCTTGGCCTTGCTGCCCTGTTCTGCTTCCAGAACACTGGCCCCACCCCCTCACTCTCCGGGCGGGCCTGGATGGGGGACCAGAACTGGCCACCTGCTCAGCACCTCCACGCAGGAGAAGCCTCCACGCAGACCCTTGCCTGGCCATGCAAGGCCCCAGAAATGACTCGGGAGAGACCACCAGGAACTAGAGTCCAACCTGGGTAGGAGCTGCAATGGGCAGAGGGGCCCCACCTGCTGCCTGCGACCGCTCATCACTACACTGCTTCCAGCACCCCAAAAAGCACCCAGCTCTACAGGGGCATAGTGTCCTGGGCTTCCCCGAAGCTCCCCAGAGCTTCATTTGAGAATTGTGAGGGAACATGAATGATAGGGGTGACACTGTGATGCCACCAGGGCCCAGCAAGGGACACCAAGTATGTCACGATCCCAGCCACAATCTCCAGAGCGCAAGGCTATTCCTGAAGGTCACCAGAGTAATTCATGGCTGGGTGAAAAGAAACATCAGCCTCTATACCTACACTAAGATAAAAAGAGCTTGCAGGGCCAGTGTGACGGTACACGCCTGTCATCCCAGCTTCTTGGGAGCTGGAGATAGTAGAATCCGCAAGTTTGAAGCCAGCCTGGACTACAGAGCAAGACCCAAAGAACCTAAATAAATACGAGGAGTCGCGGTGACATCTTCCAGGATTTCAGGGAATCAGAGCTCTAACCCCAGCAGCCACGGGAACTCACCCCAGGGCTGGAGCTCAGAATCTTCCTCGAGGGTGTGGCTGGTTCCTCCCCTTGTCTCTGCTGAGGCTCCTCCTCCTCATCCTCCTCCTCCTCTTCCTCGTCCTCCTCCTCCTCCTCGTCCTCTTCTCCTTCCTCCTCATCTTCGTCCTCATCCTCATCCTCACCCTCGTCGTCACTATAGAGAGGAGCTGACTAAGGCAGGGCCTCCCTGCCCTTGGCCTGGCCTGCCAGAAGAGCAGGGCGGGACCCTGCCACTGGAGGAGGAAGCCGGTTCCCTTGCATCCAAGCCTCTGCGGCAGCCAGGCCACCCTAGGACTGTAACTGTCTGCTATGCACACAAGGACACCCAAAAGGGCGTTGGCCAGGATATGACTGCCACCAACTGGCTGTGATGTGGCCTCCTGCTCCCCGCTCCCTGCCCAGCATCCTCCGCAGCAAATCCTGGGGTCCCTTGGTACTGAGCTCCATCTCTAGCCCTGTTTCATTTTCAGAGACAGGCTCTCCCTAATTCCTAGCTGGAGAACTCACGGACCTCCCGCCTCGGACTCCTGGAGTACTAAACTACAGGTATGTGCCACCGCGTCCTGACTCTCTTGTGCCAACTGCTTCCTTTCTAGTCAGTTTCGGGAATGCCACCAGGCCTGTTCCCTTGAGGTGCCCCATGTCCCAGCCTGCGGCCTCCTGCCTCCTGCATTTGCTGTGCATTTGCTGTGCAGCCACATCAGCCTCCACACTCAGTGCTCCCCAGGTTCCCAAGAGGAGCAGACCACAGGTTTGTCACCCTGCCTCCTCTCTGCCACTTGGAAACCTGGGTGTCGCAGCCTTTGCCTCTGGTGCTGGCACAGAGCCTGGCACACACAGGAGCCCAGTGACAGCTTCTGGGTGAGCATGCAGAGGAGGAAGTGCTGCCCACCCCCACCCTACCTGAGGGATGCCAGCACCTTGGCCATGTTGAAGCCGTCCAGCACCTCCTGGAGCTGCTCGCAGCCCTCCTCACCTAGGGCGTTCCCTGCTCAGGGGAAATCAGCATGAGAACGGCGCAGGGCCCAGCACCAGGGCTGTGCTGAGGGCCCCCTCGGGCCCATTACCATTAAGGTCCAGCTTTTCCAGATCGGCCTTATCAGCCACGGCCTCTGCCACAGCCAAGGCAGCATCTCGCTTGATTTCACAAAATGACAGGTTCAGCTCCTAGAAGAGGAAAGTGGAGGCAGGCAGTTATTGTGGGCCTAGGTCCTGCACCCCCAGCTCAGCTCCCCTACAGGCACGGGGCCAGAAGCCAACCACTCATGATGAAGTGATGCCTGCGCCCGGCGCCGGGGCTGCTCCCTCCCGTGAAGACACCATGGCTGAGGGAGGCACCAGGACTGGCAAAGTTTAAGCTGGGCTTCCCCCCCCCCCCACGAGTGGGACCCCAGGGCCCAGAGCACAGCTGCACCTTGAGCTTGGGCAGACCCCCACGCACGGCATCCGCGATAGCCACGGCCCCCTTGGAGCGCACCAGGCAGTCCCCAAAGTTGATCACTTCCACCTGCCGCAAAGTCTTCAGGGTCTACAAGAAGGGAAGGAGGTCCAAGGTGAGGGCACAGGCCACACCCTGCCCAGCCCCCTCCACACCTCAACTCCTCTGCCCACCTCCATACTGGGCATCTGGAGTGTGGGCTGCACCTCCACCACCCTACTGCCCAATGTTACAGCAGAACATCTGAAATGCAGGTCTATGACAGCACTTTACCCGCTACAACCCTCCATGGCTCCTTGTTACTTACAAGACAGAGCCATGTGGAACCAGCAAGGCTTTGAGGCCTTGCTCTGCTCCCCTCCTTCAGCCCTCCTGCACTCTCGGGTCATTTCAAAGTAGGATCCAGGGAGCAAGGCTCCCTCCTGAGCTTTGGCCTCGGGGGAAGACAAGACAGGCAGCGGGCACAGTCTCCTTGTGACCCCTCTGCCCAAACACTCATCCTACGCTCTGTCTACTAGCCCTGCACAACCCAGCCAGCAGCCCAGCTCTTTCAGGAAGCCTGCCTGGTCCCACCAGAGCTCGTTCTGTGTGCTCCCCACGCCCATACTTGTCTGGTGACACCTATAGCAGCAGTGCCAGCTATGAGGGACCATGGGGTCCTTGCCACCCAGTGCCCTGTTCCACACTGCTGGTGGCTCCCTTCCCTCTGCAAGGAGGGACCCACAGGGCCTGCACCTGCTACAACCCGGGCACCACGAAGGGACTCAAAACAGCTGCCTAATCAGCAGGGGAACAGGCAGTGGGCACAGTCTCCTTGTGACCCATGGCCGGCCCTGTCCCGATGGGGTACACATAGCAAGATGGGGTGAGGAGGAGAGCAGCCCCTGCTGGCAACAGAGGGAGCAACCAGACCCTGACTACCCAGCTCCCTGTGCCCCACCTACCTCGGCCATGGCCACCGCGCCCTTCTCGGTGAAGGTGTTGTCATTCAGGTTGATGACCTGCAGCAGAGGGTTGATAGCGAAGGCCTGCGCCAGGGCTGTGACACCAGGGTGGTTGATCCCGTTCTGTGGCATATGCACCTCTTGCAGTGTCCCGATAATCTGCAAGGGCAGGCAGACAGCACAAAGTGGACCCAGGCCAGCGACACCAGTAGGGGCTCAGGACACACATCTCAAAGCACCTTTTTTTTTTTTTTGTTACCAGGAATCAAACTCACAACTTTGCACTTGCCAGGCAGGCACTGTGCCACTGACCTAAATCCCCGGCCCACAAAACACCCTTCGGGCATAGCTGTGCCTGATCCTCCATGGCGTGGTGATGAGATTGACCCACCTGAATTAGAATCTCCCTGACAGAGGACTAGAGACCAGAGAGGTTAAGTGATTAGCTGGGGTCACACAGCTCTGGAACACAAGACCCAAAGTTCGATTCTCAGTTAAAAAAAAAAAAAACAAAAAACCCTCCAAGTGTATGCTACATACATACATAGATACTCGTTTCCTTAGGGTTAAGGATTGAACACAGGCCTTTGCATTGAGCTACATCCCCAGTCCTCTTTTTATTCTCTCTTTTGGAATAGGATCTCACTAAGGCACTAAGTTGCCCAGGATGGGTTCAAATTTGTGATCTTCCTGCCTCAGCCTACCAGAGTGCTGAGATCACAGGACTCAGCAACAATGCCTAGTCTGTGGTACTCATGAATAACAAGATTTCGATGTTTACTATTACAGCAACTTTTATATAGTTTTGTTTTTTGTTTGGTACCAGGAATCAAACCCAGGGCCTTACACTTGCCAGGCAACTTCCCCGGCAACTTTTATATAGCATTAAATTTATTACTAAGCTACTTCCCCGGCAACTTTTATATAGCATTAAATTTATTTCTTTGTCTCTAATATTAGAGACAGAGTCTCACTCTGTTGCCCAGACTGGCCCTAAATCCATGGGTGCAAGTGACCCTCCCGGCTCAGTTTCCCACATAACTGGGACTACAGGTGAGCACCACTGGACAAGTTTGAGGTCACAGTGAGGGGCTCCACAAGTTCCTATTTCAAAATTCAAAAAAAAAGGCTGGGGTGTAGCTCATTGACATGGCATCCCTGGGTTCAATCCTCTGTAAGACAAAAAAAAGTGCAGTATTACATTCTAACTGCTAAGATTCACTATGCTGCAAATAATTTCCTAGGTCTTTTTTGCCCCAGTGAGTTCAAGTGTTCCAAGTAGCTTTGTAAAATGTCACACGACCCATGGGACATTGGTCTCTTAAGTAAGTCTGTGTCTTCCATAAATTTCACATCACAGTAAGAAGTGATCTCTCCTGGTCCTCTTTGGTTTTGCACCATGTGTGAGACATGTAACACAAAATGTGGGGCATGGGTGGAGCTTGGTGATGAGGTGCATGTTTAGCATACTTGAGGCCCTGGGCTCAATCCCCAGCCCCAAAATACTCTCCCTAAAACAAAGACACAAGATGTGCGTTAACCAGCTGTTTATGTTATGGGTAACCTCGGGCTATTAATTAAGTATCTGGGAGTCAAATGTTATACTCAGGAGCTGGGGGTGTGTGTGGCTCTGAGGGCTTCTGACTGTACAGAGGATCAGTGCCCCCAAAATGCCACTGTTCCCAGGTCAACTGTTGTGTTCAGCTATGCTGAGATGGCAATGACATGATTTTCTTCCTCTGTGTTCAGTGACCCCCGGCATTCTTCCTACACTGGCTTAAGAACCCTATTCTGAGCAGAGCAGAGGCTAATGGAAGGGTAGCAGCCAGCCTGGAAGAGGCAGGTTGGCCCCTGAGAAAGGGGTCCAGGGAGTCATAAGCAGGAGAAGTGTCTTTAGATGCAGCCTGGCACACAGGCCACTACAGGGGCAGGCCTGCGGGACACTGCTCCTCTAGAAAACATTCTAGAAAAGCAGAGGGGAGAGCTCAGTGGTAGAGTGCCTGTCTAGCAGGCACAAGGACCTGGGTGCAACTCCCAGTACCACAAAACAATTTAAAACTCAAAAGAGCAAAAGGGGATGGAACCCAGGTTCCCACTCCTGTGGGAGGCAAGCGTGGCCCCACAGAGTTCACCATCAGGGCCTTGGGAAGAAGAGAAAATGAAGGCAGTCAGGGAGCAGGCCCTGCCCCTGGGGGCTCCCACTTGTGTTCCCATCAGGCTGGCATGTCACATTTAGCTTCCACTGACCTCGCTGCTGCTGGGACAAGTGATGCTCAGACCAGGCGCCTGCCCTGCCCAAGGCCAAAGTCTTCTCCAGCAGCACATAGAACCTCTGCTGACCCACAGAGGTGGCAGGATAGGGATATTTTGGGACTGGGCAGGAAGTGGCCCACTGTACCCACTGGGGCAGGACAAGAAGAAAACACTCACCCCAAAAGCTTCTGCCAAGGCAGTAGCTCCGTCATTCTCCAGCCGGTTCCTGCCAGCCACAAAGACCTTCAGGGCCAGTGGTTTGCCTTGGGCACTGGATTTGCGGTGACACTCGATCAGAGCTGCTGCCAGGATCTGTGGGGAGAAATGCACACACTTACCCCTCAGGCTGCACTTGATTTCCTGGACTCAAGTGATCCTCTGGTCTCCACCACTGGGATACAGGTGCATGCCACCACACCAACCTCAGAAACTGTCTATGGTCAGTGTTATGGTTTGTGTCTGGATGTCCCCCAAAGCTTCCTATGGTCATGGGGGTGGGCCTTTCAAAGGCAGCTGAATCTACAGAGCTTGTCTAGTGCTAGGATTGGTGGTTTAAGTGCTGTACCTGTCCTGGGGCATGTAGCCTGCACACAACATAAGAGAGGGAAAGAGGCATGTGTGCTCTTCCCTTTTGCCACTTTTGTTCTTGTTGCTTTTTGTGTTTGCTTTGGCCTTGAACTGTTGCCTTCTACCACACCACCTGCCTTGGAGCCAGCTGATTATGGACTGAAGCCTCCATAAACTGTGAGCATAATAAACCTTTCTTTCCTTAATTTTGGGCATCAGGTGTATGTCTCAGCAATAAAACAAAAGTAACCAAGACATTCAGTCTCTGTGTCTGACAACTGACAGACTCTGGAACCGGAACCCAAACCTAGATGGTGCTTGAAGAAGCCAGTGGGTCAGGACCACAGTCCAGCCACATCTGACAAAGCCCTCGCCTGCGCTAGCTGGGCACAGCAGGGTGATACCTGCTGAGGCACAAACCCAAAACCTGGCTTGCCCTGTTTTTAATATGGAGCCAGGAGGTAAGGTTCTATCCTGGCTGTACCAAAAGGCAAAGTATAAGTGCTGATTAGCAGCTGGACATGGTAGAGCACACCTGTGATCTCAGGACTTGAGGAGCTGAGGCGAAGGGAATCACTGAGTTCAAGATCAGCCTGGGCTACATGAAGTCAAGGACTGGACTACATAGTGAGGCCCTGACTCAAACAATAACTTTAAAAATAATTTGTTTGAAATTTCACACTGTTCATAGGGTTAATAAAATCTCACAGACCTGTCAGAAGTGACTCATCCATTTGTACAGAATATCCACCAGGTAGACACTGCATGCCTGCTAATCCCTTTAGGATCATTGGCTAACTACCTGGTTACCAAATCAACTATTGTGTGTCATAGCACCTGTGCTCAAGTGATCTTCATTTTATGTAATGATGGCCTCAAGGTCCAAGAGTCTAGGTGTGGTAATGCACACCTGTAATCCAGCACTTGGAAGGCTGAAGCAGGAGGATCACTGAGAGTTCAAGGTCACCCTGGGCTACATAGTGAGGTTTAAAAAAAAAGCCCAACAGGAGTCCTGTTGGCCATTTGGACAGGCCAAACAAAAGCTGTAAACTGGGGGCTGGATTTAGCTCAGCAGCATAAGCACCTGCCTTGCAAGCATGCAGTCGTGAGTTCAATCCCCAGTTCCAAAAAAAAAAAAAAAAGCTGTAAACTGTCCCTGTAAATGAAAAGATGAGAGTTCTTGACTAAAAGGAAGAAAAACAATCATCTGCTGAGATTGCTAAGATCTGCTGTATACAAACATTTTGAGACCATATTCACAACTTCTCCTATAGTATACTGGTATAACTTGTATTTTTGTTGTTATTCTCTAGTTTGAAGTTAAATTCTATCATTGGCACATATAGGGAAAAGCAGTATGTTTAGGGCTTGGAACTACCCACGACTTCAGGCACCCAGGGAGGTCTTGCAATGCAGCCAGTGGATCAGGAAGGACTTCAGTCCAGGGCAAGCCCCAGGGCAGAGCTGGTCCATCAAGAAGTCCTAGGCCACAGGTTCAAAACTCTCTGCTTGGACCAGGGACATAGCTCAGTGGCACAATGATTGCCTGGCAAGTGGGAGGTTCTGAGCTGAGATTCCTGGTACCAAAAAAAATAAAAAAACTCTCTGCTTGCCAACATCATCCCACCTACCACGAGTATGCACACACCAGTGGGGGCACTCCAGGAGGCATGTGGCAGGGTGAGGTGACATCCCTCACTCTGGGTTGACTGTACCTGCTATGTATGGATGCCAACATCCTTATAGCACAGCACGCGGGCAGCTCAGTGTCCAGCTAGACTTGGGTGGGGCGTGTGGGACACTCAGGGAGGCCTGTCCTTCCTGTGAGGCAGGGGGCAGCAAGTTCCCTCTGTGAAGGAGACCACTCTGGCTCCTCAGCCTGGGCCACTGTGAACCCTGCCTCACTTCCCTGCTCTGGATGGAGTCATGTGGATGAACTCAGATCCCATGCCCACCTTGAGTGACGCCTGTGACCCCACCTCTCCAAGCCCGAGTTTACTCATGTGGGGAAACAGGGACTCACATTTTGGGATGAGGCATGGAAACATCTGCACAAAGGTGTCCCCAGCCTTACCCCTTAGTCAGCATGTGTGTGTGGGAGGGGACTAGCTGATACTTAGCTCTCAGCTCTGGGCCAGACGGAGCCCAGGGGACAAACAGAAAATAAAAAGGCCAACTCTCGATGCTATGCCAGCAAGCTCCAGCTTCCTGGAGGAGGTGGCACCAAGGCTACAGGGACACAAGGCGACAGAGATTGCCCTTTGTAGCAGCATGCTTCTTTCTAGGTTCCTTCCTTGCCCTGGCTCTGTCAGCTGTTCCAAATGACAGTGGGTGCAAGAATGCCCCAAGCCTGTGTTGTGCAGAGCCAGCAGATCAGAGCAGGGTAAACAGCAGCGCTACCTCTGTGTTGCCAGGCAACCTGAGAACTTGGGGTGGTTGCTTGGCAACCCCACCGATCTAGACTCCTCTCTCCACTGGCCAAAGGCTGCTGCCTTTGAGACCTTTCTCCTCTAAAGTGAAAAGACACCCTGGGGGTGGCCAGGGGCTAGGGCACACTCCACTGGATTTCGACACAGGAGGGACTACTTGGGCCCTACACCCACCTTGCCACCACCGATGCCCATGCCACAGTTGTTGAGCTTGAGCTCATGCAGGGTGAAGCACGCTGGGCTCTTGAGCAGAGCCTCAAAGCCTCGGACGCCATCAGGCCCAAACGCATTGTCACTCAGGTCCAGCTCCACCAGCTGCGCCCCAGCAGTGATGAGCCCTTCACCTAGTGAGATCTGGGCAGACAGAGAGCTCAGGTCAGTTTCACAGACACCCGGCCAGCGGCTGCTTCTGTGACAGGGCCGGCCCTGCCCTTGGGGGATACCCAGGCCACCCACATGACTATCTTGGCACTGAGCTTCTTACTATGCAGTCACACTGGAAACTCCACAGAGGGCTCCTAACTGGTACATGGGACGGGACAGGAGCTGGGAGGGCTCCCCATAGGAGGTGGCAGATGGGCTCAGTCTGGACCACAGTAGCCAGTCAATGAGAAGGCAGCAGTAAAAACAGGCGCAGAGAGACAAGCATAAAGCAGCAGACTGTGTGCCAAGAGGCAAGTGAGGGGTCACACGGGGCCAAGAACCTGAGAGGACAGGCCCTGAAGGGGGGGTAAACTAAGGAGAAAGTAAGGGACAGACAGCGGGAGTAGGAGGCCATGTGCCCAACTAGGAGCTGGGGCAGCAATGCGGGCAACAGCAGGGCCCGGCTGGTGCGGCAGGAAGTGGATGGGAGGGAGGTGACCCTGTCCAGAGGGGGTCTGCAGAGCTAGAGGCTCCCTAGGTATGGCAGGAGGCAGGGAAGTCCCACAGATGCCTCCACAGGGTTCTGAGGGGCTGGTAGGTGGGGGTGGCAGGAGGTGGAGATCTTTGGGAACCTGCAGATCTGGGAATACTTATGGTCCCCAGAAAAATGGTCAGAAGAGAGGTGGCACTACCAGAGACAGGAGTGGGGAGGGCAGAAACAGGGCTGGGAAGGTGGCTTATGGCAGCAGAAGGCAGAAGAACATTTTGCTCTGGTACAGACCCAGGCCCAGGTTATGGAGGTGGCAGCTGAGGTTGGGTCCCATGTCCTTCTGTCATTCAGTTCCCAATGGCAGGACAAGGCCCACCCCCACTCGGAAAGCCTGGCCCCGTGACCTTCACCTGCAGCTGGAGCAGTTGCTCCCTGTGTTGCTCCTGCCCACATCCATGCCACTCCCTGCCACAAGCCCTTCCACCCCCACCCTGTACTTCCTCCTCACTGGGAAAGCGAAGGTAAGAACACCTCCAGGGCTGAGCTACAACTCAAACAGCAGGCAGGTAACAGCCCCAGCAAGTCTCCCCTTGGCCCCTCTCTACCCTATTGGACACACGCAGGAATTCAGCTGACCAGAGCTCAGGACCCCAGCCCCATCATAGAGGCCCCTCCAGTACCATTAAAGGCCCTGTCCTGTGACCTTGCAGGACCCCAGGGGGCTCTGGACGGAGGCTCTTTAGAAGGAAGAGGGATGGAAGGCATCTCTGGAATCTCAATTTTGGCTTCAGGAATGGAGGCCAGAGGAGGCCATGGCAGGCCCAGGAGGGCAGCTCCCCAGGGCCAGGCAGGCCTGGTTCTGCTGTGTGCTGCCCTGGTGGGGTCTCTGGTGGGGAGCCAGGCTGCACTTCAGCTCTCAGTCAGCTGTGGGGCTTATTTTAGGTTCTGCAAGGAAGAATGTGAGCGAGTCGGGGGCAGCCACAGGAGCCCTATGGCAGGGGATGCACACCCGCTCCTTATCCTTACCAGCGCCGGTGGGATCTCAGACCGCAGGCGCCCCGTGAACATGTCGCTCCAGTGGCATCGCTGAGCAGAAGAAAAAGCAAAGACTTAGCCAGTGACGAGCCTCACCTGACCCTGTTGCGTGGGTGACCTGAGCATTACAAGGTAACTTTATTTTTTTGGCAGTAACAGGGATAAAAAAGTCTTGCACAAGCTAGTCAAGCGCTCTACCACTGAGCTACACCCCAGCCCCACCTTTTTTCACATCCCTCCCCTTTTTAAAAACAGGGTCTCGCTAAGTTGCCCAGGTTAGATTCAAATTTGTGATCCTCCTGACTCAGCCTCCCAGAGTGCTGAGATTACAGATGTTCTCCACCACACCTGGCTTCATCCCACCCTTTTTTACAAACAGCATCTAGCAATGTTACCTGAGATCGCCTCAAATTCATCACCCTTTGGCCTCAGCCTCCGTAGTAGCTAGCGTGACCGGCATGTGCTACCAAGCTTGGCTGCAAGACTTCTTAATGTGGGCTGTGTCAGTAAAAGGCCAGAACAGCTCTGCCTGAAGTCAGTGGAGCCTGGGGGCCTGTCCTCCAGGCGAGTAGGCCGGAGGGCTGCAAAGGACTCAGCACAAGCATAGGGAACCTTTCTGACCTGTCCGACCCTCTTACAGGACACGTGACATGGTTCTGGGTGACAGAGGAACAAAAAGGTAAAGGGCACAGGACTCAGCACCGAGGAAGTCCCTCTTTTTCCACCGTCTGACTGCATCCACAGACTGCCTCCTTGGGGACTGGGGCTGCCCCTGTCTCTCACTTCTTGCCTTTCTAACAAAAAGAGAGCAGGGCTCAGGCCCAGATTCCGAGCTGTTAGGGAGCAACAGCGTCAACTCAGAACACACTTTACTCCTTTATTGTAATACATACTGGTTTTCTATTTATAGAAGTGCTGCTCTGAAATTACATACAAGTTAGCTAACTTAGTAAAAAGTATTAGATAAGTGTCTCAAAGGTGGCAGTCACACAAGTTAGCTATGACAGCCCTATCCCCAGCCCTGATAGCTGTGTCTACTTCCAAAATAAAACCCTGGCAACTCCAGCCATCTCTGGGCCATGAGACACAGGGAAAGCCAATTTCCCCTAAAGATCTGACCTTAAATTCTGTACTAGGGAAGCTGGCTTTTGGAGAAAATGCTCACATCTTCCCATAAAGTCAGAGATTCACACCCTAGGGCCTTAGCTGGACGCCTAGTGAAGCCAGGCCTGTGGGGGTTGACTCCACACATAGGTCCTTAGGGCTGGGTATGCGGAGCAGAGCCCAAGTGTGATAAGCTGAAGAGTCAGCCTGGGGATCCAGGGCACGAGGCCTAGGTTCTGATCCTCTCCCTGCTGGCTCCAGGTAGCGCCTTCTCTGATCTGTGGAACCCTCTCTCTGAAACAAGGCTTCAGGCCTCAGCAATCTCAGCCTCCCATGAACTCCATCCAGCCTGCTCCTCCTATGTGACCCTGGCTTATACTGCTGTCAACTGTCAAAACCTCCAGGGGAGAAAACAGCATCAGCCCACAACTGAATACTGAGGGCCATCAAACGCAACTCGTATTTGTATGGGCTTCGTCCAGCTCAGGAGACAGGGCTGGGTCGATGCCAGGTGACAAGCGTGTGGCAACTGCACTTGGGATGACCTCTTGAGAAGGCAGAAGAGCCCCGCCTCCCAGAGGAGCCCAGCCTCAGAGCCAAACAAAGCAGAGGTGCTGGGGCTGGCAATAGCCCTGTGAGCTCCTCTGCTCCCGACCTGTAAGATGGAGCGACAGCCTAGTATTTTACCCAGGCTGTTGCGATGAGTAAAGGACAAGCAGAGTGGACGCCTTCAGGAGCAGGGCTCCAGTCTGGAAAACTGGGCTCTCTCCCTCATGACCCTTCGGGCTGCGACAGGCAAATGCTCACTGGGATTCTGGGGAAAGAGAGCACAGCGATGACCCTGCCATTCTGAACAGGACACCCCCACTTTCCTCACAAAGCACACAGCAGAATGGGATGCAGTGGAACCCACTTTGAGAACACTGGATAGAAAAACCCAAACTGGAAAGGATCACAAGCTTAAGTTCCACCTGGACAACTTAGCAAGACCCTGTCTCAAAATAACAAAATAAAAAGGCCTGGGGATGTGACTCAGTGGCACAGCCCCAGCTTTGATCTCCAGTACTGCCAAAAGGAAACAGATTCTGAGCGGCCCTTGGTGTTGGCCAAGGAGGCAGCACCACAGGAAAGACCCTGCCTCTGCTGAGAGGAGCGGCTGGCTGGGCCTGTGGCTGCAGCCCTCCTAGTCCGCTGCAGCACTGGAGCCCAAGCCTGGCCGCTCTGACCCAGAGCACTGCCTGGGGCTTGTCAGAAGGGTTGCAGAGATTCGTGTGTGACTAATTCTCCCTTCTCAGAGGCACATCTGTACCAGGAGTTTCACTGTCACAAATGTCACCCCGGCCACTTCCTGTGCTCCCAACTCCATTCAGGTCTGCTCACTGCAGGAGAAGAACTTGATGTTGGGTGCTCCAGGTGGCCACAGGAAGAGGCGCTGGGAGGGTGAAGTTGGAAGAAGGGTCCAGGAAGGCTGTGGCAGGGCGGGAGAAGCCGCTCACCCTGCAGACCTCACTCACCTTCAGCTCTGACTTCTTCTCTAAGGCCTTGGCGATGACCCGGGCTGCTTCCACGCCCACCGTGTTGCCCTCTAAGCGCAGCGCCTCCAAGCCGTCAAAGTCTTCAATCTCTTTAATCACATCTTTAGCTGCCCAGGACCAAAATCAGAACGCTGTTAAGTGCTGAGAGTCATGGAGAGCTGGGGCTGGGGAGAGCTTGGTAATCACCGCACCCACACTCTCCAAGGGCTACGGTGCACCTACCCTGTGCCAGCCCTGGCTTGCAGAGGACCAGACAGGCTGGCAGCAGGCACAGCCAGGCAAACACTGCCTCTGTGTGAGGTTCACACAGGCAGGGAAGTGAGAGGAAACAGCGGCTGCCTCCTAGGAGCAAAGATGACTTCACCAAGTGGGTGGTGAGTGCAGATCTCCAAGATGGGGCATGCACCAGGCCAGGTAGGGAAAGGCACCAAAGCGGGGCCAACAGCACAACAGAGAGCAGCAGGTACAAGCACAGAAGGCCTGCACGCTCCTGCAGGCTGTGTGTTTGTTACTGTGTTTTCCTTTAATAATGAACAATTCTAAACCCTGTAAATGTGTATCAATAGAGGATGTGCTTCCCCAGCACCACAAAAAGGGAAATTAAAAAAAAAAAAAAGAGGAGACAATCTAATTCACTGTGGGCCATGATAATTATGACAAGTGAGGTTAGCCAAGCATGGTGGCCCACCTACAATGCCAATACTCTAGGAGGCTGAGGCAGGAGGATAACAAATTCAACCCCAACCCAAGCAACTTAGTGACTTAGCAAGACCCTCTCTCATATTATTAAAAAAAAAAAAAAGTCTGAGTATGTAGCTCAGAGTGATGGCCCTGGATTCAATCCCTAGTACTTCAAGGGGAAAAAAAAGTCGAATTCTTTGTTTGCACAAGGCCCTGGGTTCAATCCCCAGTACCACCACTACCAAACAAACAAACAAACAAAAACCTTATCTCCCATATCCATCTTTGTCTTGCTTATCTCATTGCCCTACCCCATTCTATGCTAGCCACATAAGATTTTGGTTCATTAACTTTTGTTCAGATTATTGAATACAAATTGATTATGGAATACAGAAACTTTAAAAGGAGAAAAAAAAAAAAAAATCACACAGCCCAAAGATCTACTACTGTTGACTCTGGTGAATTTTCTTTCTAGTGCAGTTGTTTGTTTTTCCCAAACTTGCAATTTTCTTGTCTCAGCCTCCCAGAATACTGGGATTTCAGGTATGTGTCACTTGACCTTCTGGCTATGAGGAACACAAGAAGGAGCTTGAGAAAGGAGTCTGCCACCCGTAAGGACTCCCTAAGATGCAGTCCAAGCAGGGGACCTCCCGTACATGCTTGCCTGCCTGCTCCTGGCCCTGCCCTGGCCTGCTATATCGCTTCCTTGGGAAGCTTTGCCCAGCCTCCCAGCCATCTCAGTCTCTACACTATAGTACGCACAGACCAGACAATCTGAAGCCTGTTTAAATGATCACCTGATCTTAACAGCACCTGCTCATTAGACCCACACTCCTCAAGCAAAGGGACTCTCTCCATCAGTGCTCACCTCCGTGTCCCCAAGGACAAGCCTGTAATGCCAACATGTGTGCTTTCCCACCTCCCCTCAGAAGCCCATTACTATCATATCCGCCCTAGAGCTCAGTAAGTGAATGCCTGCTCAGGTCATCCAGCCACAAACAGTGACCTGCATTTATTTCCCATCTGGTTACAAGGAAGGCCAGACAGCGCTGAGCCTCTAACTTTCTAGAAGAAGAGGCTATGGTTTCAAGGAAGAGCTGTATCTTGGGGCTGCCACTGTATGCTCTTGTGACCTCCCATCCCTCCTGAGAGATAAAGGAGCAGTGAGGAAAGGGTGCCCACTGCCAACACAGGGGAAATGTTCTACTGCTGAGCTACAGAGCTAGCCTTGCACAAATGGCCTTTAAGCTTCATTGTTAGAATAGTTCCAAACACATTTGAACTCCCAGAGCTGCCAGAACAAATAATTACGAGACAAAGTTGCACAAAAAACCTGTAGCATCAGCTGGCTACATTATTCTCCCTCTCCTCCCTTGTACAACCAGTCCAGGAACTCACCATCATCTGCAGTGTTCAGCTTGAGGCTTTTGCCCTTGAAACTCAGCTGTCCCCCGGCCACCTGGGTTTTAGCCAGGGTCTCTGCTAGCTTGGCGATGTCTTCAGAGGCCATGCTGGCCACAAATGCGGGCTTCCCTGGAGATCTGCAAACTGAGGAGACCAAAATCAAATTAAGAAAGGCATCTCCTGGGCCCCTGGCTGGGAAGGGTCAGGATAAGACGTCAGCTACCTTCACTGCCCTCACCATGGAGAACCCAAGAGCTAAAGCACTGGGAGAAATGAAAACAGCATAGGGGAAGAACAGCTCTAGAGGCAGATACCCAGCCAAACCCCACCAAAGGCCCACTTCCTGGGCCCCCTCGTGAGAGGGAGGGCAAGTACCAGGCCAATGGCTCCAATGAGTCTGCCCCAAGCACACACCTGCCTGATCATCTGGGCAGCACTCTGTCTGAGGGCCCCATTCCTCAAACAGGACAGAGATGGCTAAGGTGTCCAGGTCATCCATCCCAGGGGCTGCCCTGCTGCCCCTGTTAGCATGACTCTGGGGCTGGGGCCCAGGGCTTCACCCACTGCACATCTGGTATTAACCCAAGAGACAAGATGGCAGGCCATGGTGGCCCCTTGGGGGTTCCTAGGAGACCAGAATCTCTACATCACAACAGCCACCATCACAATAGGCCAGAGCATGGAAAAACAAACTCAGTTTTTTCACTATACCCTCGTAACACAATTCTGATGGCAGATGTATATGAGTTCCTCCTTGTATACCAGTTGAGGGTAGAGTCCCACAAAATTAAGCCCCATTACCAAAGCTAATGCAAACCTCAGGTTGGTTTATCTTTACATCTGACCAAATGGCTACAAACTACACCCTCCTTAGGTTCAGTTTGCTGCTTAGCTCAAGGAATTCAGGGAAACACACTGTTACAGAAAGGGTATTTTAAAGGATATAAATGAACAGCTGGATAAAAAGATACATAGGGTAAAGGACCGGAGGAAAGGCTGAGAGCTTCCACCCACTGGCTGGACCTGCAACCTCCAAGAACCTACTCACTCAGCTGTCTGACATTCTCCAGTCTCTTGTCTTTTGGGGTTTTAGGGAGGTTTCTTTAGGTAGATATGGTTGGTTAAATCAGTGGCTACCAGTGATCAACTTAACCTTCAGCCTCTTTCCAGAGTTTGGAGTACAAGGGCTGAAAGTCCTAACCCCTAATGCTGCCTGAGTCTTTTTGGTGACCAGTCCCCATCCTGAAGCCACCTGAGAGCTGCCCACAAGCAACCGATTCATTAGCATACAAAAAAGACACATCACTTTAGGGTGTTCAATGCCAGGAAGCTGTTGACAACACTGTACAGTGATACCTTGGGTGTCTGTCCAACAGCTCTAAGTCCATTCTTGTTTTCTTTGAGGCAGGGTCTCACTATTTAGTTCAGGCTGCTGTCAAACTCACAGCAATCCTCCTGTCTCAGCCTTCCCAGTACTGGGATTGCAGGTGTGCACCACCCTGGCCAACATGAGCTTTCTACAGGTGGAATAGTAAAGTCTGAAAAAAAATCTGCTTAATGTTCTGCTTTGCTCAATAGTGAACTGAAAATCCAACTTGAAAAAATCTGTACAGGCTGAGAGTGAGTCACATATCACATCTCGCCAGGGACAAAGGGTGATGCTTCCATCTACACATGCCACTCACACCCACACAACATATACAACATTTACTGCTGGTGTTAGTGCACTGAAACATTTGCCACTGTTTTTCTTTTCGCACTTTATTTGCATAAAATACTGTAACCAGGGCTCCAAAAAAATTAGTGACATCAGCAGTAAAGCTGAAAGGAAGGGCTGGAGGTGTAGCTCAGTGGCACAGGGCTTGCCTAGCATGCACCAGGCCCTGGATCCAAACCCTAATACCATAGGGAAAGAAAAGAAAAAAAGCTAAGAGGAAAGCCATGAGAACCACGATAAAATTAGAGAAATCATTGTGAAACATGTTAAAGTCCTGGGGAAAAAAATTTGTAAGTGTAATTCTTTTTTTCTTTTGCAGTACTGGGGATCGAACTCATGACCTCGCACTTGCCAGGCAGGTGCTTATGCCACTGAGCTAAATCTCCAGCCCACTAAGTGTAATTTTTGGATCTCAGAAGAAATTATTTGGTTTTCCATTACTTAAGGGAAATATATGTTCAGTTCTCAAACTTACACCATGAATTTGGAACAAAGTGAGTTCAACAACCAAGGTGTCATTGTATATGCTGCAACAATACTATTGCATCTGCCCAGGAGCAGAATGGACAAATACACTCCCCCAAAGAGGAAACTACAAACAATGAGGGGAGACCAAGGGACAGTGACATAGGGAAGAAAGGTAGTGCGTGCTACTGAAAGATGTCTTTGGAGTTGTGACAAGCCTTCATCTTCCTACACCTCTCAGACTTCCTCTGAGCTCAAAGAGGCTGCTTTTCAGCCCTTCTATTCTTACCAATTATTGTCCTGGTTTGTCTGTGCCTGCATGTCCTTACCAATAAGCTTGAATTATTCTTCTGGGAAAGGCATCTGGCGTTTACTCAAAACATTTATTATACTGAGTATTACAATGTACTGGATATTGTTCCAAGTACCTGGAGGACAGCCGGAAATGAAACAAAAATCCTGTCTTTAGTTTTAACACTCTCCCAGCTGAGCTATCTTAGCCACCTAAAAATCCTATCTTCTTTTTGTTTTGGAGAAAGGGTCTCACTATGTAGTTTAGGCCTGCTTTGAACTCACTATGTAGGCCAGGCTGGCCTAAAACTTGAAGTGATCCTCCTGTCTCAACCTCCCAAGAGTTACAATGACAGGCATGCAACACCACATCCCACCTATGTTCTTGAAGTATATGCTCTAAACAAAGTATTCAGCCTGTCATGGCTGGGTATAATGGTGATACCTATTATCCCAGGACCCTGAGTCAGAAAAATTGGAAGTTCTAGCCCACGTTAGGCAACTTTGCAAAAACTCATTTTACAAAAGGGCTGGAGGAGCAGGGAATTAGCTCAGTGGTGTAAGTGCCTGCCTGGCAAGTGCAAGGTTATGAATTTGATCCCCAGTACCAAAAAAGGGGTGGAGGTGTAGCTCAATGTGATGCCCCTAAATATTCGATCCCCAGTACTGTATCACAGCCAAAAAAAAAAAAAAATTATGTTAAAGTGATATTTAAAAAGGAAAGAACATAAGAAGGGCTTCCTGTTTTTTGGGAGGGAAGGTGTTGCAATTTAAAGCAGAATAATTTGAAAAAGTGTTATTAGGCAAAAATCAAATAAAACCTAAAGGTTTTCAAGTATTGGGCCATGTAAACACCTGTGGGAAGAGCATGCCTAGAAAGGGAACAGAATATGCACAGACTTCTAGGGGAAGATGAGAATGAAGGAGGAGCAAAGAGGCGGGGGGGGGGGGGGGGGGGGGGGGGGGGGGAGCTAAAGAGGGAGGGAGAATGGAAGCAGGATAAGAGAAAAGAGAAATAAAAAGGGGCTCCAGTCACCAAAGCCATTTTAAGAACCCAAGATCTTCATTCTCTCTGAGCCCCAAAGAGAGTTGCTGGAGGGTTTCTAGCAAAGGACAAACATGCTCTGACCTGTGTCTCCACAGGATGACTACCTGCGCAGAGGGCCTGCCACTTAAAAGGTGCTCAAAGAATGCAGGATTAAAGTGAATAAAATTAATCTGGAACCAAATCACCTATTGGACTTCTGCGATGGGACAAATCTGAAGCTAGAAAAAATGGTGATGGGGATCCAGATGGGATAGGGACAAAAATTTCCCAGTTCCATGAGGTACACACACACACACACACACACACACTCCCATTTACTTCAAAGACTAAGAAGCCAAAACAGATATTAAGTGATTTGTTCAAAGTCAGCAAAGAGCTGGCGACAGGGCAAAAACAAACGGTTAATACAGGAACATCTCCCTCTGGGCGGCCGCGTGGGAGATGTCCTTCGGTGCAGATCCAGCGATCAGGAAGGCGTCAACAGTGATTCAAGCCTATACCGGGGACAGCGGCGGTGCCCACGGGGCCCCAGCAGGCGTGAGCCAAGATGGGAAAGGGAGGAGATGGAGGCGGTGGCGGCGCCACGCGGAAACGGAGGCAGCGCAGGGCAGGAGCGGGGAGCCCCGCCCGGGTTCGCTGAGGACTCGCACCACCTCCAGGTGACACCGACGCCTATATTGAGAAACCACTGCTGGCAGCACCGGGCTGGGCGGCGCGGGCGCGTCAAACTTCCTCTCGAAGCCTCAGTTTCCACACTTGTAAAAGGACCAGAGAGCCTCCCAGCACCATGCTCTCCCGTGCGCGCCCCTCGCTCGGCCATCGAAGGCGCGCAGAAGCCGAGAGGCGCGCGGCGGGGCCCAGTGGCGCCACACTTTCGCCACCTGTCCCGCCGCTCCGCCCCCGCAGGTGACGGGGAGCGGACCTGGACCCCAGTCCTACCGTGAACAGGCGGCACCGCCGCCGCGTGGGGCGATCCGAGCGCGCGCGTCAGCCAGGCGGGACAGACTCCGATCTCGGGTCAGGTCAGGTCCGGCCGGGTTGCCGCCCCGGGTTCAGCGGTCCCGGTGCTCAGTCCGCCTATCTGTCCGAGCTCCCAGAGACCCTCGTCACCGCGTCACATACACCACCTGCTCTCGACAGAGCAGTGGATGATGGCGGAGGAGGAGGATTTTGAAAGCCGGCAGTTTCTTTCCTTTGATTTGATTTGTTCGAGCCCAAGCCGGCTCCCCTAGGGCAGGCGCGCGGGGCTCATCGGGTAAAGAAGTCCAGTTCTCCCGCGCACGCGCGACAGGACGCGGCGAAGTGCGAGCCGTAAACTCCCAGTCCCATAGTGCATAGCGTCCGGAGCGCACCGCCCTCCTCTCCACCCGCTTGCTTGTTTTCTGGCTCTTTCTAGTGGATGCAGCTGGGCTGTGCTTAGCCAGCGCGCCAGGAAACTACGACTCCCGATAGGTCTTGCGTCTGGATGGCCACACCCTTCCGGAAGGATTTCCATTCCTAGTTTCAAAACTATTGACAGAGGTTGCTGTCGGAGACTCGCTGCGGAATCTGTTTCTGCACAAAACTGAGATCCATTTCCAGAAAGTATCCCCCACTCCCTTTTTTTTGGTCTCATAATATTGAAAGGCTATGAAGGCTCCTACAGGAATAGCTGCAATTCATTTGATAAAAAATGAGAAGCAAGGCCAAGAGAGCTCAGTGACTCAAGGGCCTGCCTGGCAAGGATCCCCAGTATCAAAAAAAAAAAAAAAAAAAGAGAGAGAGAGAGAAAGAGACAAGGGCCGGGGATTTAACACTGGGACAGCACCTGCCAGGTAAGTGTGAGGTCCTGAGTTGGATTCCTAGTACCTCCCCCAATAAAAAACAAATAGTAACTATAGTAGACAAACTATAGATACCACTTTAGGGAAGCAGTCCATTTTAACATTAATAACACCGCCACAGAGTGACATCCTTCACTGAGAAAGAAATAGGGTCATCCACGCAAGAATGCATAAAATCAGTCATGAAGAAACATAGGCAAAAACCAAGCTGAGGGACCTGCTCTTGAATAACGAAGTCTGTACCCTTCCGGCAATGTCTGTGTAACGAGAAAAACCAAAGAACTGTTGCTGATTACATGAGACGAAATACCAGCTAGGTAGTAGCTCAGTGTTAGAGAGCTTGCTTAGTATGTGCAAGGCCTTGGAGTCCATCCCCAGCTCCACAAATAGAGATAAAAAGGCACCACAACGAAGTGCAATATATATCCCTGAATTGGATACTGGATGGAGGTAGGGGTGTTACAAAGGACGATACTGAAGCAGCAAAATTTGACTGCATGTTAGATGATAGATCCTATCAATGTTAAATTGTGGTTGTGGTTATGTAACTGCAATACTGTAAGAAATATTTGCTCTTTTACCCAGGCATCATGCATGCCTGTAGTCCCAACACTCTGGGATACTGAGGAAGGATCTCATTTTTTAACCCCACCTGGGTAACTTAGTGATTTAGCAACAACCTGTCTGATAATAAAAAATGGGCTCTGGCATAGATCTGTAATTTCAGTACTTGGGAGGCTGAGGCAGGAGGATTGTCTTGAGTTCAAGACCAGCCTGGGCTGTACAGTGAGGTCAAAGTCAGCCTGAACTACATAGGGAGACCCTGTCTCTAAATAAATAAATAGGGCTGGGATGTAGCCTAGTTGAAAACTCTAGGTTCAGTTCCCAGTACTGGAAAAAAAAATGTGCTATGTGTGGGGAAAAACCTACATACATCTGGGGTCACAGAAGCATTCTGTGGCTGGGGATATAGCTCAGTGGCACAGCACCTGCTTGGCAAGTGTGAGGTCCTGAGTTCAATTCCCAGTATTAAAAAAAAAAAAATGAGTCTTCTCTTGAATGAGAGGATAGGAAAAAAAACCTTGTTTTTTCCTCTATATCCTCAGAATAAGAGACTTCCCTTCTCCTTAGTAAAAAAAATGCTGAAAAAATTAGGGGCAAAGTATATGCTGTCTGCAATTTATTCTCAAATGGCTTTTTAAATATATGTGTATATATCAAAAAAATTTGCGACAGGGTCTTGCTAAGTAATTTTTTTCTTGCTAAATAATTTAGGCTGGCTTTGAACTCATTATTTAGCCTACATTGAAATTATGGTGCTGTTGGGGCACAATTATAGTGTAGAACATATAAATTTGCAAACTTTCAGATATTTCTTTCTTTTTTTTTTTTTTTTGTCTTTTTGAGACAGGGTCTCACTACACAGTTCAGGCTGGCTTCGAGCTCACTTTGTAGCCCAGGCTGGTCTTGAACTCACAAGGATCCTCCTGCCTCAGCCTCCCGAATGCTGGGATTACAGGTGTGAGCCACCACATCAGGCTAAACTTACAGATATTTCATGATCCATTAGAAGTCTCTGACCAAGTTTCTGTTCTGCTGCTTCTGCTGAATTCAGTTGATCTTGACAGTTGAATACCTCTGATGAGCACAGAAGCAGAGTAATTGTTTGTACCTTGAGGCACACTGGGCTAATTCAAGGGCCCCTCTCCAGAATATTCCTGTATGATGGTAATACCCTTAACTATGCTCACTTTGTAAAGGCCCTCCCCTTGGTCCTGGAGTGTTTCTATATTATGACAAACAATTCCTTTATTTTAAGATTAACTTGCCCAAAATGGGTGATGCTCTGGCTTCATTCCCCAGTAGCACAGCACACACACACACACACACACACACACAAACACACACACATGGCTTTTCTTTTATACAAAGAACTTTTTAAGAGTAGGAAAATTTAGGGCTGGAGATTTAGCTCAGCGGCATAAGCCTGGCAAGCGCGAGGTTGAGTTTGATCCCCAGTACCAAAAAAAAAGAGAGAGAAAGAGAGAGGAGAGTAGGAAATTTTAATGGGACAAGGGAATGGGGAAGAGGAATGAGGAACAGAAAAAACTCCTGAGAGATGAGGGGTCCCAAATGGGTTGCCCTATACAAACAACATGTGTGAACTATAAATGCTTCAACTATGCCTGCCTGGCAAGTGTCCTAAGGCCGATATCCACAAAAAGAAAGAGAAAGAAAGAAAGAAAGAAAGAAAGAAAGAAAGAAAGAAAGAAAGAAAGAGAGAAAGAAAGAAAGAAAAGAAAGAAAGAAAGAAAGAAAGAAAGAAAGAAAGAAAGAAAAGTACATAAATAAACAAGCCCCCAACCCCTCAACTCTGGCACCCAGAGAAAATCACTGTCAATATATGCATCCTTTGTTCTAAACCTGCTTCTCACAATTCACCCATACTTTCTGTTGGTTTGCCTGCAAATCTGGGTTAAACAGAGCATGCGCCAGATCCTTCCATGCAGAACTAATGGAATCTGTGTGACCACAGAGGAAATGGGCCTCATAGGTAGCCCTGCCTGCACAGAGAGGGGCACTGGCAGCTGTGGAGAAAAGAGATCTCTGTCTAAGCAGCTCCTGAGGGCTGGTCCTCCCCGCATCCTCCCTCTCCTTTCCTGCTCACAAAGCCTGTGCCCAATGACACTTCTTTCAGGAGGCCTCTGTGGTCATCCCTGCAACCAGAGTTAGTCTCAAACACGCCCCCCCCCCAGAGGCCCACAGCAAGCTGCAAAATTCCACGTCCATTGGTCAGCAGCTCTAAGGCTTTTTCACAGAGCAGAACCCATTCTTTGTGACTCCTCCTCAGCCTCTGAAGGTCTCCAGGACAGGAACTGCTTCTCTCTTTGTGATGTTTTCTGGGCATCTGGCTGGTCCTAGTTGCTTCAAATTCCTTAGTGGTGGTCTTCTTTTTTTTTAAAGATAGTATCCTTGGGGCCAAAGATTTAGCTTAGTGGCTCAAGCGCCTGCCTGGCAAGCAAGAGGTTGTAAATTTGATCACTGTGCCCAAAAAAAAAAAGATATCCTCATTTTTGAGACTGTACCCCAATAAGGGTCAGCAGATGTTTACTTAAAAAGAATCATTACCTGAGTAGTATGAGCTACTCCTCTTTTTTTTTTTTTGTATCTGGGATCAAACTCACAACGTCGCGCTTGCCAGGCAGGCGCTTATACCGACAGCTGAGCTACTCCTAATTGGGCCTAATGTTATTCCTGAGCTGCTTGCTTCCCACTAGGACTCATCAATTGTCTGAATTTTCCTTGGGGATAATGATAAACTCCCATATTTGTTTGATTGTTTGTTTCTTTGTTTGTTTTTTGTACCAGGGATGGAATTTAGGACCTAGCACTTGCCAGGCAGGTTCTTACACTGCTAAGCTAAATCCCTGGCCCAGTGTTACTATCTTTTTGGTTGGTTGGTTTTGTTTTTCTTTTTTTTTTTTTTTTGGTCATACTGGGGTTTGAACTCAGGACCTTTGTACTAAACGACATCTCCAGTCCCTCTTAAGATTTTATTTTTGGGGGGGAAGGGGTTTAGCTCAGCAGTGTAAGTACTTGCTTGGCAACCATGAGGTCATGAGTTCAATCCCTGGTACCAAAAAAAAAAAGTTGTTGTTTTTTTTCAAAACAAGGTCTCACTAGGTGAATCACATTGCCCAGACTAGGATTCAATTGAACTTGGGACCCTCTTACCTCTAGCATGTGCCACCACACCCAGCTCCCATGTTACTTTTTTTCTTTCTTTTTTTTTTTTGTACCCAGAATTGAACTCACAACCTCACATTTGCCAGGCAGGCCCTGTGCCGCTCAGCTGTATCCCCAGCCCCTCATGTTACTTCTTGAATCTTCCCTTGGTCCTCAGACAGAGAGCTCCCAAAGGGAGGGGAAGGATAGACAGTCTCCTTCTTCACCTTGCTGATGGGATTTTTAGAACTGGAAGGGACACTTCCATCTTCTAGTTCCTGGAATTTTAGGGTAAAAGCTCCCTCGCTGGGTCACAGCAGACAAGGCCTGACCACTGTCTGATAACACCAACCAAGGAGAGGAACGGGGTGGAGGTCGGGAAAAGAACACTAATCAGCACACTAGTGCTAGGAAGAAAGATAGAGGTCCCAGATCTGTCTTCTGGGGCAGACAGGAACATTGGGGCTTTACAAGGAGGGGAAATGAAAATAGTGCTTGGAGGTTTGCATCGCCAGCAGCATAGGTCATCCAGGCCAGCAGCCTTGGTCACCCTAGACTGGTTGCCAGGAAGATGCTCCAAAGAAGTCCCTGTGGCTTGAGTCCTAGGCCTGTTCCTGGGAGGTAACTGTTCCTCTTCAGGGCATGACCTGGTTTTGGGGTGATCTATGAGGCTCTGCTTTTCCCAGAATTTAAGGGGACTGAAGATTTAAAACAATGAATGAAGACTTCTAAGGGGTCTGGAACTAGTTACAAAAATGGACACCTGAGTGTCCTTGCTAATCTTTAATTATTTACTTCTTTTGTGTCTTTTTTGCAGCACTAAGGATTGCAGCACCCAGCAGGGGCTCTACTACTGAGCTGCATCCCCAGCTCTTTTTATTTTTATTTTGACGCAGGTTCTTGCTAAATTTCCCAGACTGGCCTTGAACTTAAGATCCTCCTGCCTCAGTAGCTGGATCACAGATGGTGTCAGTGGCACCTGGCCCCTGCAATGTGTGTATGTGTGTCTTTTTGAGAGAGGGTCTCACTATGCAGTTCAGGCTGGTCTTGAGCTTACTTTGTAGCCGAGGCTGGTACTGAACTTGCAACCATCCTCCTGCCTCACCCCCCTCACCCCTCAGTGCTGGGATTACAGGCCTGTGTCACCATGCCCACACCTGACTGGCCCTGCAAATCCTGAAAATGTCTTCATTGCTCATATCTTTGTATCCTCAGTCTTACAAGGGGATAAGTCTGACTAGGTACATCTCGGGCTAGTAAACCTTGTACTATCAGTTTTTAGACAGGTAACCCTTAAGCGATTAACATGCCTATGTGCAGAACTGACCAGCATCTGACCCCAGTTCTAAGGGTAATAAAAAAGAGAGGCATAAGACATAACTGTGGAGTTTTTTCTTGTTTCTAGTTTCTCACTTTGCATCTGCAGTCCCAGCCTCTAAGTCCCTGTTAAATTCCTATTCTCTGTCTCTGTATGTGTCTGCCTCTCTGTCTTCTCTCTCTCTCTCTCTTTGTACTGGGGATCAACCACACGACCTCATGCTTGCCAGGCAGGTGCTTATGCCACTGAGCTAAATCCTCCTGGGCCCTCCAGTTCTCTTTCTTTTTCCTTCTAGTTACCACCTAAGAACTAGTCTGCCCAGCCCAAAAAGTGGATTTGGTCTTTGATAGATGGATAAATCCATCCGTTCCTCCTCCTCCTCTTTTTCTTTCTCTTCCTTTTTTTTTGTCTTTTCAAGACAGGGTCTCACTATGCAGTTCAGGTTGGCCTTGAGCTCACATTGTAGCCCAGGCTGGTCTCAAACTTGCAATGATCCTCCTACCTCAGCCTCCCAAGTACTCTTTTCATTTCAACTGATGCCCAGGAAGTTCAATAACCTGCCCAGGTTACACAGTGATGGAGAAAGGGACAGAAAAGCCAGGTCTCTGGGATCCTTCTCAACCTTCCCTCCTTCAATATGAGTTACTTTGTGAACAGGAAGAAGACTGGGGTGGGGTCTGGAACTTTCTCTTTTGAGAAGGTTTTCTTTTTTTTTTTTAAGGATATTTTGCAGAGAAAAGCAGGCTGCCTTTCATTAGTCTGGTTTATTTAACTGAGTGCTTTCAATTCCAATCTGGTGCCTGAAAGCAAACCTAATTGCAATTGTAAATGAAATAAATAAAAATATTTATGCTGGTTACCCTGAAAAATCACTAAGGCTTTAGACTGGTTATTTAGTCAGATTAAAAACAAATGGCTGAGCTATGCCAAACACGTGAGGAATGCAGAGAGAAATTCTCAAAACCTGAGCTGGTGCTGGCCTGGGCCCCCCCCCCCCCAGGGAGAGACGGGTTCTACACCTCAGAGGTCACCTCTCCACCGCAGGAGGGGGTGACTGTGTCATCAGTGATGGCCCCAACCCCATATGCCAACCCCTTCGGGGGCCCAGGGTTCCCAATAAGAAAACGGTGTTTTCATCCTGGCTAAACACCATAGTTACGGTGATTCATTCACTCCAGGAAATTATCAAACATCTATGTGCCAACCAGCACTCTTCTGGCTCCAAGAATCCAGAGGCAAAAGATGAAAAAAGGTTGGTCAGTCTCTACAGGGAAGTGGAAGTTCTGCTCCTACCTTTTTTGAGGGCACTCTGCTACCAAATAATTTCGACAAATGACCTTCTCATTTTGTTCCAAAAGGGAAATAAAATAAAAAGTAGCACTGGTGGGTGCTGCCCAGTGGTAGCTGCCTTGCCCAGCAGGCGTGTGGCCCTGGATTCCATGCTTGTGCGTGCCTGTGTGCGTGCGCGCTCCCACACGTATTTTGGTGCTGGGGTTCAAACCGAGGCCTTACACATTCTAGGCCAGTCTTCCGTCATTGCCTCTCATTCCTGGCCCCCTGACAAGTCCTAAAATCTGTGTTCAGCAAGCTGGAGACCCAAAAGAGCCCATGGGACTCCAGTCTGAAGGTGGCCAAGCTCAAGCAAGAGCTAACAGTTCATTTCGAGTCCAGAGGCAGGAAAGCGATGTGGGTAGAGTCCTCCCAGGCTCAGTTCCCCAATGTCCTACACTTCCTGTGGAATAAGTACAGCCACACACCACATAATGTAGTTCCAGTCATGCAGTGGTGCATTTCTATAGCCTAGGTGTGTGGTCAGCTAGATCACCGAGGACTCTGTGAGGGTACAGTGTCTGCACAACAATCAATCACCTGCCAGAAAGCCTGTTGGCTATACTCTTATTACTCACTGTCTTAGCTCAAGTGACCCCCAAAATATCATAGATTGGAGGCTCTCACAGACCTGGAGGCTGGAAGTTCAAAATTGATGTCCCTTGGGGGCTGGGGATTTAGCTCAGGGGCATAAGCACCTGCCTTACAAGCATGTGGTTGTGAGTTCAATCCCCGGTACCAAAAAAAAAAAAAAAAAGATTGGAGTCCCAGATGGTCAGGTTCTTGGTGAACAGCACCATCACAGTTTACAGATAGCCATTTCCTTGCTTTCTTCAGCTGGCAGAGTGAGAAGGACAAGAGACAGAGAGAGAAGGGTGAGAGAGAAAGAGACAGAGACAGAGTCAAAGACAGAGAGGAGGGAACTCTGACATCTCTTCTTATAGGGACACAAATCCTTAGCCAGGCATTGCACTCCTATAATCCCAGCACTAGGGAGGCTGAGGCAGGAGGATCATTGCAAATTCAAGGCCATCCTGGGCTATAAAGTGAGACCATAACCAGCCCAAACCACATAGTGAGACCTTGTCTCAAAAAGACAATAAAAGGGCCAAGGATTTAGATCAGCAGCATAAGCACGTGCCTGGCAAGTGCTAGTTCATGAGTTTGATTCCTGATACAAAAAAAAATTTTTTTAAAGACAAAAATAAAAAAAAAACAATGACACCAGTCCTATTTTGGTATCAGGAATCAAAGTCTGACCTCAAGCTTGCTAGGCAGGCATTGGGCCACTGAGCTACATCCCCAGTCCTTTTTTTTCATTGTTGTTTGTTTGTATTTTGTTTTTTGGTTTTTGAGACAGGGTCTAACTGCAGTCAAGGCTGGTCTTGAACTCACTATGTACCTCAGACTGGCCTTGAACTCATGGCAATCCTCCTGCCTCAGCCTCCCAAATTCTGGGGCTATAGGTATACATCACCATGCCCTGCTGTGCTTTACTTTTATGATCTAATTATCACTGCCTAACTCTATCACACTGAGGATTAGAGTTTTAACATTTGAATTTTGGAAAGGTCTAGATTTTTTTTTTTTGTACTGGGGAATCAAACTCATGACCTCGTGCTTGCCAGGCAGGCACTTATACTACTGAGCTATATCGTTGGCCCAAGAGTGCTCATTTTGAAGGCTGTATCTTATTTCACCAGCACCTGGGGTGATGAAATCTCCAGGCCGTTTGGTAGCTCCTATGTTTGAGACAAGATGTGGCCTGGATGTACAGTCCAACTGGCTTCAGCATCTTCACCCATAAACCAAGAGTACTAATAATGACGGTGTCAGATGGGTAAGTCTCAGGAAGTCTCCCCTGTGAATTGCACAAATGGTGTGGGAATGGGTTTTTTTGTTTGGTTGGTTTTTTGGGGTTTTTTTGGGGGGGCTCTTATTACTGGCTATTAACTGAACTACATGTTTAACAGGTATTATTTCCCTGTAATCCTGGAAACAAACTTTATATCAATTCAATGTTCTCTCCCTTATTGTACAAATCAGGAAACTGAGGTTGCCCAGAATCACACAGCCAGCAAGTGGCAGAGCTAGAGACCTTGGCCTTCCTAACGCCGCCTCATGGTCTTCCCCACGTTGCCCAACTGAATCATCAGGCTTGGCTTTCACTGACCTTAGCCCATGATATTGAGTCTACCCCAGGTGTTGATACCCCCAAATCATCAGTGATGTTGGAGAGCCATTGTTCCCTGCTTTTATTTCTGAAAATGTCTGTCCTCTTGTGGTAGACTGAAAACTGATGATTTATTGATTTATTTATTTATTTTTTGGTACCAGGGATCAAACTCATGACCTTGTGCTTGCCAGGCAGGCATTTAAGCCACTGAGCTAAATCCCCGGCCCCTGATGGTCAATTTAAACACCAGCCAAACTGAATCAGTGTGGTATTGAGTGTAAATGCCCCACCTAAAAAGAAGTGAAGAGGAAGAGAATAGTGCTGTGGATTATCCTAAATGAGTGTTGTTTGGAGCTATTGGTTCTCCTGGAAGAGCTCGTCATGCTAGATTCCCCAATATGAACTTGGCCATTATAATTGGAGGAGCTCAAGACCTTGTTATCACTGAGAATGACTGTGGTTCACTTTGGGTGAGCTCTGGTCCTTACTTCAAGCATTACTTCCTGGATCTGGATAGGAAGATGTGTGCTGTTCAATCTCCAGGAGAAGCCTGTCACATTGGCTTCCTGATATAAACTTGGCTGCTTTCATCATTGGAGGAGCTTGGGACCTTATTGTCACTTGGGATGGCTGTGATACTTTTCAGGGGAGCCCTGGTCCTTACTTTGAGCATTTCTTCCTGGCTCCAGTGCAGAATCCTCAACCTATGGCACAAATCCTTCATCCCACTGGCACAGACTTTATGGTTTATACCACTGATCTTTGGGCCTTCCCAGCACAGATCCATGAAATAGAATTGTATGAGTCATTGTCATGGGCTCTGGGTTTTCAACTGAACGCATGCAGGACATTGCCATGGGATCCAGGCCCTCGGCTGGATCCTTTAGGTCTTTATAGTGTGTGGACAGATTTCCTGCACTTTCTTTGTATTTGCCTCCTTGAGTGATCATTATAAATAATACTATAAATTATGTGTCCTGTCTATAATTGTTCTCCTTGCAACCCCTGACTACAAAACCTCTTCATGTCAAAGCCTGCCTGTTAATGTCATCTATGAAATGACATATAAATCCAGGATTACTATGAGGATTAAATAAGTAAATACAGCCCCAGATTTTGGTCCTTCTAGTACCTACCAGAATGCATTTAAATATTTAAATTATGTCTCATAAAAAATATGTATCACTAGGCATGGTGGTGTATGACTGTGAATCCAGCACCTCAGAGTCTGAGGCAGAAGGATTGATGTGAGTTCAAGGTCAGCCTGGGCTACACATACACAAAAAAGCACCCCACCCCTGTTTTTTGTTGTTTTTTTTTTTTTAACTGTCTTACTGTTATATCTCAAACTGCTAAGATTATGTCTGGCACAAATGTTTGTGGAAGAGATAACATTTGTAAAGATGAAGCCTGCCAGGCTCACAGCTGATGTACAATAAATTAAATATACATACATGCATGTGTGGATAAAATGAATTAAGGTGAAGAGGGAAATTTGAGAGAACTTTCATGGGGACGTTGGTTCTTCAGGAACGCTGCTGCCGGGAGTGGGATGTGGGATAAACCTTACTTGGAACCAAAGGGTTTGGAAACTAATCCAGCTTGATCATTACTGGGTTGGAGGCAGGGCCCTGGGAGTTTATAGCTGGGGTGTCTGGTTAATCTACACTTACCTAGTGAGTGCTCGAAGCAAGCTCAACTCTCCCTGGAAAAATCCTTGACAAAGATTCCTCCTTGATCAAATTCTATTTCAGTCCTCTCGAACTTTGCAACCAGGTCTTGACTTTTGGACTCCTGTGTTAACTTGTGTGTTGTCCAATATTAGCAAGAATCCTGTTAACTTGATTTAGCTAGAATCCCCCATCCTCCATCCCTGTTTGTCACCAATATCTACTCCCTTTCTTCCTCCTTCACTAGTGGCCAGGGTGATGCTTGATTAATCACGCTCTGCCTCTGTTTAGCAAGAATCCTGCTAGGTCAGTTTAGGCCTAATCCACCCCCCCACCCCCTCCCACCCCCCCAGCTGTGTGCTTGCAAGGCAGGTGCTTATGCCGCTGAGCTAAATCGCTAGCCCTTAGGCCT
>PVLA01011141.1:0-56033 GCA_004027455.1 Hydrochoerus hydrochaeris
GGCCCTAAGCCTGGGGCGCTTCCTGCTTGGGGCTGGGGGTGGCTGCCAAAGGTTAGCAAATATATATTCCAGCTTCTAAAAAATAAAGCGGATTCAGATTCACTCACAGACTGGTGTGCAGTGTTTTCTGTCTCTCAATCGCCGACTCCCTGACCACCTTTGGGAAACCCTAGCCCTGCCGCAGCTGGACTCCGGCACTTCAAAGCAAGATGATATTAAATCAGCAATGGCTGCCATATTGTCTTGTTTTCTTCAAAGTAGCTGTTCATAGCATCACACATAATAAGATCAAACAAAACAGAATAAAACCATTCTAATCGATGAATGAAAACATTATAAGACTTCAAAGTAATATAATGGGGAACCATGATTACCATTAAATCTTATGTACTCTTACCATTTCTTATACTAGGGAGACTATATAGTATTTATACATGTGAGTTTGATTTATTTTGCTTATGAGTATGCACTCAAGTTGCATTCATTTATTTATAAATATCTCAATGTGATCATTTGTTATAGCTGAGTAGTACTCCATTGTATAAAAGTACCACAATTTTTTAATCCATTCCTCAGTTGATGGGCACTTAGGTTGTTTCCAAGATCTGGCTATTACAAATTGTGTCACTGTAAACATCGGTGCACATGTATCATTGTGGTATGATGTTTTCAGTTCTTCTGGGAATATGCCTAGGAGTGGAATAGCTGGGTCAAATGGGACTTCCAATCCAGCTTTTTGAGGAATCTCCAGACTGATCTCCATAGGGCTGTACCAGTCTACACTCCCAGAAACAGTGCAGAAGAGTTTCTTTTTCCCCACAGCCTCTCCAGCATTTGTTGTTGGTAGTTTTGTTGATCCTGGCCATTCTTTCTGGAGTGAGATGAAATCTGTGTGGTTTTAATTTGCATTTCTCTAATGACTAATAATGATGAACACTTTTTTATGTATTTATTTGTCATTCATATTTCTTCATCTGAGAACTGTGTGTTCATCTTGGATGCCCATTTTTGGATTGGGTCTTTGAATTTCGGGGGTCTGATGTTTTAAAATTATTTATAAGTTCTAGACAAAAGTCCTTTGTCTGAGGGAAAGCTCACTAAGATTTTTTCCCAGTTTGTGGGTTTTCTTTTCACTATGCTGGAGATTTCTTTTGATATGCAGAAACTCTTTAATAAGATGTGATCCCAGTTATTCTGGGAAGTATTTCCTGTGTGGTTTGGTTCTTGTTCATGAATTCTCTACCTACCCCTATGTCTTCAAGATTTTTATCTACTTTGTCTTCCAACAGATTTAGTGTTTCTGGTTTAATATTTAGATCTTTAATCCAATTAGATTTTAGTTTAGTACATGGTGATAGGCATGAGTCTAGTTTTAGTTTTTGGCATATGGATAGCCAGTTTTTCCAGCACCATTTATTAAAGAGACTATCATTCTTCCAGTGAACATGTTTGGCTACTTTATCAAAGATAAGGTGGTTGAGTGTGTTTGCAGTTGTGGTTGTATCTTCTAACTTATTCCATTGATCTTCAGATCTGTTTCTATTCCAGTACTATGTTGATTTTATTACAGTAGCTTTTTAGTACAACTTCAAGTCAGGGATTGTGATGCCTCCTGCCTTGCCTTTGCTGCTTAGAATTGCCTTTGCTATTCTAGGTCTCTTCTGGTTCCAGATGAATTTTAGGAGTGATTTCTCTAGATCTATGAGGTATGTTAGTGGTATTTTCATTGGAATTGCATTGAATCTGTATAACAATTTTGGGAGGATGGTCATTTTCACAATATTTATTCTTCCTATCCATGAACAAGGGATATTTTTCCATTTTCTGAGGTCCTCTTTGATTTCTTTTTTCAGGGTACTATAATTTTCCCTGTATAACTCTTTTTACTTTTCATTAGATTAATTCCTAACTATTTCATTTTTTTTGGATGCTAGTGTGAAGGGTGTGGCTTCTCTTATTTCTCTCTTGGTGATTAAGAAGATGTAAAAATGCTGAATAACCCAATTTCTATTAATGAAATTGAACATGTAAATAAGTCCTTACGAACAAAGAAGAGCCCAGGTCCAGACAGATTCACTGTGGAATTCTACAAGAAATACAGAGAAAACTTAATGCCAACACTCCTCAAACTCTTCAATGAAATTGAAAGGGAAGCAATTCTCCCTAAGTCATTTCTGGAAGCAAATATTACTGTAGTACCAAAACCTGAGAAAGACCCAACTAAAAAAGAGAACTACAGGCCAGTCTCCCTAATGAACATAGATGCAAAAAAATCTCAGCAAAATATTGGCAAACAGGATGCAGCAAATCATCAAGAAAATTATACACCATGACCAAGTGGGATTCATCCCAGGCATGCAGGGATGGTTCAACATACGTAAATCAATAAATGTGATCCACCATATCAATAGAGCCAAAAGTAAGAATCACACGATCATTTCTATAGATGCAGAAAAAGCTTTTGATAAGATCCAACACTCATTCATGATAAGAACTTTACAGAGAATTGGAATAGATGGTCTTACCTCAATATGATAAAGGCCACCTACGACAAACCAACATCCAGCATCATATTAAATGGCCAAAAACTGAGAGCCTTTTACCTTACCCTGGCTATTGGGTCCTGACCAGGGGTATGGCCCAGCCCAAACAGATCCCACAAATCTGCTTTGGGCCAGGAACCACTGACTGATGCTGCCTCAGTTGTCGATCCAAGCCTGTCCTGCCCAAATGCAATATGTCATCCCTAGCCATGTATCCCACTGTGGGGAACTCAGTTCCCAGCACTCACCAAAGTCTATGTGGCTCGGTTCGTCATTTCCACTCCCTGTTGCAGTGCCTCCTCCCGCCAAGTGTCTTGAGCTCACCAACCCCCACTTTCAGTGGGGATGCAACTTCAGCTCGATCATGAGTCACCCAACTCTAAGATACATCCAGTACAGCGGTGGGAGCACGCCCAGCTCCAGCCCTCTGTCCACGCTTCTTCTTTTTATATATTTTTTCTTTTTCCTCAGTTTCTTTCTGGGTTGTGAGAATCCCTCTCTTTTTGTCTGGTTTTCTCCATGGTGTTAAATTCTAGCATCTGAGTTATTTTTCTCGGAGAGACTTTCTATCATGCTGCCTATCAATTGGCCATCTTTTCATGTTTTTTTTTTTTTTTTTAGATGAATGATGTTAATGTATGGTTTGCTTTTCCTAGTGTAAACCCTCAGGATTAAGGTTTAGTTGCAGTGTTGGCACTTGTGGTCCATCAATGAGTTTTGGGTTGCAGTTTGGGCACTCAGTCTCTAAAAGGTTCGCCCCCAGTGGCATAATGGATAATAGTGTGTTAATATAAACACTAAGTGCAAAACCATGTGCAAAAAGAAAGGTTAATGTGAGTTGCAGGAAAGCTACTGCATATATAAAGAAGACCTTAAAAGCAGAAGAGACATCTCTAAGCATTAGGAGGAGGAAAACATAATATGTTTGAGGTCCAGGAAGAATATTGTCCTGCCTGAAGCAGAGAGAATTGGGTAGAAAGATAAGTAGATGAGGGGACTGAGAGAGAAAATATTGGATCCATATTTTAGAATAGAACTGTCAATTTTTCTTAGAACAGAGAGGAAGAGAGAAAGATTAGATGGAAAGAACTGTTAAGAAATGTGGTGTGAGTGCTTGTGGAAAGAACATTAAAAAGTCACTGATGTTCTATAAAGGAAAGGCCCTGAGAACTCTTCCTAACCTTCAGAAGGTCAGGCTACAGAGGACAGAAGAACATTGCTATGGTCTGAATGCCTCTTCTCAAACTCATGCTGGAATATAATCACCATTGTAACTGTATTGAGAGGTGAATTTTATGAGGTTGTTAGATCAGAGGGACATCATCCTCATGAATGGATAAGATATTTTATGAGAATGAGTTAATTACTAAAGGGTGAGTTTGACTCCCTTTTCCTGTCTCTTTCTCATATGCCTTCTGCCAAGTGATGCTGTCTGTTGTGTTATTAATATGTAACTTGAAGGCCCTCATCAGAGGCCATGATTTGACCAGGACTGTATTCTAATACAGCAACAGAAAATGGACCAAAGCATGGAGGAATAGGAAGGACAAAGTAAGAGGAATAGGAATACTTAAGGATGATGGCAATTGGAATGATCAGCAGGGGGTATCCAAAAGAACTTCAGTAAGAAGATTAAATTGAAGAGATAGAAGAGACCTTGATGAGCTCTAACTTGGGTATAGAGAAATATGGTGAATGTGTGAATTAAAAAATTATTATAGTAAAAGACACGTTGCCATTAATCTCCCTCAAAACACTCCTTTTTGGCTCAAATAGACTTATCCTTCCATTCTTGCCACTTTCCGAAGCAGTTCTGGAAGTCCTTTCTCTTGAGAGCCTCTAGCTGTACTGTTTAGGCTTCCCTGGTAAAATTTTTCCTTTCAAGGAAATTTTGACTTTGGGGAATGGCTAGAAGTTGTGTGATGCCAGATCTGGTGAGCAAAGTAGCAGGAAGACACACTGTAATGATTTTACGAGCCTGCTTTTCCATTGGATGGCATTCAGCAGCAGCACTCACCATATTTTTTGGTCACATCTTGCAAAGACACTCACAAAGGAGGACTTCCAGAGCTGCTTGTGCAAGTGTTAAGAACAAGAGGTTAAGTGTGTTTGAAGTAAAGGGAAGTATTTGGAGGGGGATTAATGGCAATGTGTGTTTTACTGTAATACATTTCAAAATTTAAATATTCTTCATATATTTTGATCACACCTAACACAAGATATAAACTTGGATTGATACTTTGTAATTGACAACCACAGAGCGTGAAATAAAATGAAATAGTGAATCAAAGGAAAGCTCCAGGAAGCCAAAGGCAAGGAGTAAATATTTCTAGGGTGTGTATGTGAAAAGACTTTCCTAGAGCTTTCTTAAACCAGATTCTGGTTAAGAACTTGGGTGCTCATGCTCATGTTTCCAATACTTCCCTGAGATCAGCAGGGGTGCTAACCTGAAAACAGAGAATTTCTTCTTACTCCATCTCATAAAGACTCATTCAGAAAATCCTGACTCTGACCTTTATGTGTGCCAACCAGCCTTAATTACTTAATTAATTTGCCATATTGGTGATTGAATCTAGGTCCTTCACCCTAAGCTATGTGCCCAGCCCTTTTTAAATTTCCATCTTGAGACAAGGTGTCAATAAGTTGCTAAATCATTGAAGTGGACTGAGTCTGAGATTCAGAAATAGTCAACAGTAAAAATAGAGAAAGAGAAGCCAGGTGTGGTAGTGCATGCCTGTAATCCCAGCCATGTGGGAGGCTGCATTATTGTTGACTGTTTTCTACTCCACTGGACAATATGAGACTTTTCTTGTTCTTTCTTTCTCTAATAGATTCCTGGACAGGATTTAATTGCTGTAGGCTAGGAACAAAGGTGAATAGGTGAACACATAAGTGCAAGAGATTTCTGACACTGCTTTGTTTTCATTCTAGGGTGCTCTACATAGACAGGACTATAATGTTACCACTTCTGTATTAGCATTGTGAACTTTGTGATTTAGAGCATCAGTGTGCTTCAAGGTGATCTGTGAGGCAGGAGCTCATCTGGCCAGAACCTCCCAGTATCAGCAGAGTTAGAGTTGTTGTTGTTGCCTCCTTTTTCTTTTCCTGATCTCCAAGACATCTCACTCTCCTCAGTTTTCTCCTGCTTTACAAATCTCTCTCTTGGGGCAACCTGCTCAGGACCCACTTCTGTCTTCTGTCTCTCTTCAGGCAGAAGCTTTTTCTCAATAAATATATTCTACTTTTCACCTCTGTTGTTCCTAAAATTCATTCTTTGATTTTAGAGAACATGAACTCATGGACAGAGTAGATTGGGTGTTTCATTCACTATATCATTTGAAGGTCATCTGCTGAGATCACGGAATAGAAACTGATGCCTTATTAAAAGACGTCACTTCATAGGCTAAATTTCAACAAACTCTTCAAGAGCTGACAGAAGCTCAGCCTGCTGAAAAAGGAAATCCTATATTCCACCCTGGAGATTTAGTACTGGTAAAATCTCCTCCCTCATCATCTCCTTTCCTAGGACCAACTTGGGAAGGACCTTACACTGTGATCCTGTCAACTCCTTCCACAGTCAAGACAACAGGCCTGGACTTCTGGATACATCACACCAGACTCAAACCCTGGGAACCAGAAACTGTCACTGGAATTGAACAACCATGCACATACTCCTGTGAACCCATAGAAGACTTAAGATTCCTCTTCAGAAAAAAGACAAGGACTTCAGATAAGTAATACTATTATTAGCCTTCTTACTGTTCACTTTACCACTCAAAGAAGGATGCAATTCCTTTTTAATGTGGGCACAAGAATATGCAAAATCATTACAACAAACCTCTTACTGAATATGTGGCTTACTGCCCTTGTCCAGTACATCAGGACTTCCTTAGTGGGTATTCCCCCTTCAGGGAGATGATTGGAATAAATTACAAGACTATATTAATGAGATACAAAAAGGCTCAGTAGTTTATAGTTCTTCCCACAATTAAAAAGTAATAAGATGGCCTATAAATTATACTCTTAATGATCCTAGGCATAATTGGGTTTTTTCTAATAATGCCATGGAAACCTCCCTCCAGACATTAATAAGGCCCCTATTAGATAAGAATAAAGTTCCTGTCCTAAGGGCCCACAACCATAGATATCAAGATGGTTATTTTCAAATATGGGATGAGTATCTATGGTTAACTCCCACCATAGGATATCTCAGTAGGAAAGCTCCTTTATGTTGGGAACAAAGAAACCACTCTTATTCTCATTGGCCTAATGCCACTAAATACTTGGGATGGACACCCCTTGAACAGTATGTACACACAGTAACTTTACAGGCTAATGACTGGCTTGCAACAGATTGGTTTAATTGCCCTGGAATTAGGTGGGAAGCCACCAATGGCACTCATTGGTCTTGTGGAACCAATCTGTGGCCCTGGCTGCCCCATGGATGGATAGACAGATGCACATTAGGATTTGCATGGTTACAAGGCAGAAGTGTCAAAAATATTGATAGACCTGCAAATTTACCTCATCTACAACATTGATGGTCCAGAAGCGTGTTCCATTGGTATGATCATTTGGCCTCTGTCTTTATCCCTTCCCTGGGATTAGAAGATGCCATGCAACATATTGAGGCCTTGGCTAACTATACCCAGCGGGCCTTAAATGACACTGCTGCTGGTCTCTCTCTCTTAAATGAAGAAACAAAATTAATGAGACAGGCTTTCCTTCAAAATCGGATGGCATTAGACATTCTGACAGCAGCACAGGGGGCACTTGTGCAATTGTAAAGACTGAATGCTGTGTACACATTCCTGATATTTCTGCTAATGTCTCAGTAGCTATTCAAGACATTAGATGACAAATTATCAACATGTCAGACTCTGAGATTCCCTGGACCTTGTCTTTCTCCTCCTTATGGAAAGCTATCACTAGTTCCTCTTGGTGGAAATATTTGTTAACTATACTCATAATTGTCTTATTAATTCTACACTTTGGCCCATGCATACTTAACCGTTTCTTCAGATTTGTCTCCTCCAGACTTAAAGCTGTGCACATACCCAAGATGAAGATGCCTGGTGTCTATCGAGGGCCTCTAGACAGGATCTCTGTGAAAGTACCCCCGACTGCCGTTCAAAAACTGCGTCCCTGTTTAGCCTGAAGCAGCTAGATCGGTTTTCTGCCCCTTTCCCCTCATAGCAATTCGAGTTACTTCTTCAGAGGGGGGAATGTTATAGGCAGCTGAGTCAGTTAGAACTATTATAGGCAGTCAGACAGGGCTAGGCCCCCAAAGAAGCTGGCACAGAGGACCAGATGTCTGATGACCTTGGAGGAGACACACACACCTCTTGCTGCGGGCCAGATCTCAAGACAAAGGATCAAACAAATGCATCTACACCCTGGAGACTGATATTCTAATTAGTTCCCTCTTACCCTGGAGCCATTACCCCATCCCTCTAAAGGTCGCAACCCCAAGAATGCCCACTTTCTACTTGACTTACAACACATTTGTCCCTAATGTAATCAATTAATTGTACCTGAACTATTGATCTTATTGGTTAACTATAGTTATGTCCCACATTATGCCCATCTGCCTTGTGAGTTCCCAGTCTTTCCCCACCTTGAACTCATGGTCTTACTCTATAAAAATCCCTGGAAAGGACCAAGTTGGGGGCAACCCGCTCGGGACCCCCTTCTGTCTCTCTTCAGGCAGAAGCTTTCTCTCAATAAATATATTCTACTCTTAAAAAAAAAAGGTAAATCTCTCTCTCTCTTAGCCTTCTTTGCTCAGTTCCTTTTCTTTTTGTCAATATTTTAAAGTCCTGTGCACTAGGGCTCTTTTCTAGTCTTCTCTACTCAAATGCCTAGTAATCTTATAGTTTATCAAATGCCATTAGATGCCAGGATTGCTGAATCAATTTATGTCTCCAGCCCAGATTCTGTTACCTCTGCCTGGAACTCATTTCTCCCAGATGTCTGTGGGATGCATCACTTGCCTTTGTCAAATCTTTGTCCAGATGCTTCCTTCTTAATGATGTCTACCTCAGTCACACTATGTAAAATCATAACCCTCCCTCTGATGTTCTATTTTTAGCCAGGGCCCTTATCATTTTATACAATACCGTATATCTTCATTACTTTTTTTGTTACTGAGACAAAATATCCAACACATAAAGTTAACAGAGGAAAAATTTATTTAACTTGTGGTTTGTAGAGATTTCAGTCCATATTCTGCTGGCTCCAAGGCAGGGTGGCATGACAGAGGGGCATCTCAGAGGAGAAACAGTCCATAGCATGGCAGGCAGAAAGCAGCAGCAGTAGTAGGAGCTCACCTGCCTTTCTGTTGCATCCAGGCTACAAGGCTTTTTTAGGGTGGTGGTGCTAGCTATACCCAAGGAGGGGTATCCTTAATCTCAGTTCACGCCCTTAATCCCAGTTTCACACTCTGACTTTACAATCACACACCATAATCCAGTCACCTTCAAAACTCCCCATGTATGAGTGAGTGGGGCTTGGGGGGAGGAGCATCTAGGTACATGCCATAACACCATAAAAAGTATTTTTGTTGTTACTGTTTATTGTCTATTCTTTCACAAGGAAATAACCTCCATACAGTGAAGGTTTTTGTCTGTATTCTAAGTATACAGAAAAGTCCTGGTAATTAATGAATATTCAATAAATAAATATTTAATGATGATCATCACGATTCATTTTATTTTCCAGTACAGGGGCTTTATAAATCTATTTAATTAATTGAGAAAGTTTTTTTAACTTTTATTTTTGATTACCACATGCTTGTTGCACATATTTACAGGGTACAATGTAATGTTTGCTTCAATACATGTGTGCATTGTGTAATAATCAAATCTGGGTAAATAGTTTATCACCTTATTTACCATTTTTTATGGCAAGAATTTTCAAAATCTTTTTTTATCTATTTTGTGACATTAACTACATTATTGTTAACTATGGTTACCCTTATATGTAATGCCTTACTATGTAATATCAGAGCTAATAAGGATTGAGAAACTGACATTCAAAAAGATTAACTAACCTACCAAGGGCTTGTAGGTATAGTAAGCAATGAAACCAGGATTTAAATCTAGGACTTTCTGGTCCTGAAGTTGCATTTCACTGCTCCATACCATTCTACTTTTAAGTTTCCTACCTATAATGAGATACTGCAGCATGAGATTTAATAATCTAAACCTATTACATGTATAGGACAATACATTATGCCTTACATGCAAATGTGATCATTTTGATGATTTGTGAGTTTATTTTTAAGATGATAACCTATAACAATTTTTTCTTAGACATTTGTTTGTACATTAGACTATAACTTTTCTGTAGATGAGATATATATATCTATAGATTATATCTACTAGCAAAGAGTAGAATAGTGTATATGATTAATATGCTGCTTTCTCTTTGAACATTTATAGTTTTTCAGGCTGAGTCTCCTGTAGGTCAAATGACTGCCCCATTTAGTGGAAAAGGATATTTAACTAAGCTATTTGCTTGACTTTTTCAGAGATAAAAGATGCAGCTGTTTTGTGAGTACAGCCTCAGTTATAGAATACCCTATCAAAAATAACCACAGATAAAAAATAACCTGTTAACAAATCAAACACTCACGGTAGATAATCTCCTCAAGCACCCATCAAACCAACTGAAAAATGTTTTCTAATTTATTTCTTGTCTCTTGTCCTCATAATATGTTACTATTTAACATATTTGAGATTTTATGTTCTAAGTTTCTTTTTATTCAGTTTGTAAATGGACACAAAAATAATCAGCATCATAGAAAATATTGTATTAACTTTAAACTACAGAAAAACAGGGGATAAAACACTTCATAATTATCATCCCACAAAATTAAGTAGTATCAGTACATCAGCCAGTACATTTTCCTCTCTAAGTTTGCTACTATATGTCCAAACCTCATGGTGCTCATTTGTTCATACAGTGTGCACTGAAGAGGAAGATGAAAAGGACCATCTAGATTGAACTTTAAATGCCTTTGTTTTGAGAAAGAGCCTTTGCTGAGGACCATTTGCCTTATTCATTTTCCTTCCTTTGTTAGCAGTGTAAGGAAGCCGCCCTTCCCTTGACATTGTTTTTGGGTTGGGTGTTTTCAAAACTTTTTTTCCACTGTGATACCTTCACTTGACACTTTCATTTTTAGCTCATCGATTCAACCTGATATTTAAAATACTTGAACCAAAACATGCTCCTGAAGTCAAAAGTATTCCAAATGGTGCCCACAAGATGTGATAATACATATTCAACTATGTGGTAAAAATTATAGACTTTGTCTATACAAATTGTGTATACAGATTGTTCCTGTGAGTGCTCAGCTGGCTTTTGAAGTTGAAGACTGACTTTGCTTTGCTATGTGTTTTGAAAAGTTATTTTTACTTTTCCAAAAATTTGTGATTTTAGTTTAAAGAACTAAAGTTTTAGCATTTGAGTAGTTGGAAGTTCTTGCTTGAGATTTGCAGAAAGAAATATTGAGTAGGGTCACTTCTATTTACTAAAATTGTTTACATTTAATATTTTCTTTCTCCTTAAATTTGATTCTTTTTTTAAATAGCCAAATGAATGCCCTTACATTTGTGTTGGGATGAGAAATGTAAATAGAGAAACTGGAGCTGATCATTGAAGCGATATCTTCCCCATGAAAAAGCTGTTGACTCCATAGTTCCCGCTGGACTTTCACATTTGAATGTGGGGATTCCTGGATCTCAAATGCCTGTATTCCTGAAGATGCTTCAAAGAACAGTTTGGCCAGCACAGGAGTGCTATTTGAATACTGGATGTGGAATTGTAAAAAGGCTGTCACTGCTAAATGAATGCCTGGTACTCTGAGTTCTGATCATCTGTTCATCATACATCACACACCAGTAAACATCTACTGACTATGTAAGCAGCGTTATGCTATGCACTTAAAAAAGATAAATAAGATAAATAACTCTTCCTTTAGTGGAGAAGACAGGAGATAAGCTGAATATAAGTAAATACTTTGAGAAACACAAAAAGGTCACCAATGTTAGACTCAGGATAGAGGGAAGTCTGCTTCAACTAAGTCATTCTTGCAGCTGAGCTGCGTTTGAGTGTTTTAGATTGGACACATAAGCCTCGATTAATGAAGAGAATGAATCAGGCATAGGGTGGAGAAGCAAAAGGAATGTGTACAGTCACAGTCCTTGCTTTTTTGAATCATGATAGACAGACTGAGTAGTCTTTACCGGGGCAGATTCTTTAGTAGATGATGGGATGAGCCACTACCAAGTTGTCACACATAAATTTATAAATCCCATTTATTGTGTAAGGCTATATTTATATACATGTATATGCATACATATGGTAAATATTGTTGTTTCCATATATTTATTAGCAATCCTTAGTTAAGCATGTATGCATCAAAACCTTGTTCTTTTCCAAGGGAGAGTTAATAAATGTAGGTGGCTTTGAAATCAGAGAAACTTGGACTTATTTCCCAAATTTTCTACCTATTTGAGGAATGAACTTGGAAAAATGGCTTACTGTGTCAGAGAGTCTACTTCTTCAGGTGTGTACTGGTAAAAATAAGTATCTCTTAAGATTTTTTTATATTAGGATGAAGTGAATAGGTAAATGTGGTCATGGAGCATAACAAATGCTTCATAAGGAACTTTATTATTACTACCATTATTTAACTATCTTATTATGCAAGTCAAGTTTTTTGAAAGATCTACTAAATTTTGCAGGTGTATTATTATTTTGTTTAGTGCTTTCACATTTGCAGGATGCATTTTTCTACCTGTGTAACCCAATACTGTAATTGACTTGCTAAGGAAAAATCCCAGTATCTTCCTTCCCCATGACCAAGGAGCTATCAGATGTCTTCAGTTTACAACACAGGAAAATGGAGGCAAGATGGGCTGACTGACTTGGGCAGGTGCCAGTTCATTAGACGGTAACACTCTCTGTCCAGCAGACTTTCCATTAGACTCACAATGGAAATCTTGGAAGGTTTGGTCTGATTCTTTTTTTATTATGGAAATATTCTATAAGCTTATCCAATTAGATCTGCTTCTGGGCAGAGCCAGAACTCTAAAAGCTAGGGTGTGAGCCAGTTATGTTAAAGTGGATTTACATGGCAAAGCAAGAAACAAGCCAGCTGTCAGTGTATCTGCCCTTCAGCCTACTTCACTATTAAGAGTGAAGGCTCTGAGGTTTCTTATTTACAGATTGGATTCTAGACAATTGTAATTCTAGCTGGGAGATTTTTGGAAATAAGAATTTTGAAAGATGCCAACTGAAAAATATTTAACAGGTCTCTCTTAGGAGAGATGAATGCTTTGCCAGTGTGTATCACATGCTTTAGGTAGGTCTTTAAAAAGGGAAATTAAATAAAAAAAGCCCAGAGGTATTTAAAGAGATGTTTTACTATATTTTAACATGTCATGAAAAATCTTGCTATTTTATCACTGAATTTTCATACAAAATTAAATTATTTAGGGTCCATATTCCTTTTTTTTAACCTCTCTTCTCCTTTCTTTACTGCTCTCTTCTCCCCTCTCTCTCCTTCCCTTTCTTCTTTCCTGTTCCCCTCCTTTTGCCTCTCCTTCTCTCTCTGCTCTCCTCCTTCCGTTTCCCTATTCTTTTTGGTGAGATTCTAAGTGTAGGAGTTAGATTGCTTAATATGTACTCAGGGTAAAGACTGAAAGAATTGCATTATGCCATTGAAGCCACACCATCATGCTGTGGTGTGGGTGGAGTGAGACTGAAAAAAACAAGTTCTAAGAAATGTAGTTGACACTAACAGATTTTAGAAATCTCTTCAGGGCTGGATGTTAACTAGGGTCCTTACTTCTGTGGAACTCGAAGGCTCAGAACACAGCCTAGACAGTGACACAGGTAGCTGCCCCTTTCCATTCACATCAGTTTTCCCTCACCCACTTTAAAAACATTGATAATGAAAGTATTCCTTTGTATATATTTAATTTTAATCTTACAAAAATATCTTCAGAAATTTTAAAAAGACTTAAATGTAAATTACCTTCTAAGTGACATTCCAGAGCAGTTTACTATTTTCCTCATGAACCTTGGAATTCTTAAAAATGAAATTTAAAGCTAGTATAGTGCCACAATAGTGACTGGCCCTCTCATGGTAGACTCTGAATAGAGTAAGAACAGTAACTCATTTGGGGAGCAAAGGTCAAGCCAGATGAATATCTGGTTAATTTTGTGTAAGTCTTTAATAATGTGTTATGCTTTGCCCATTTGACAATTTGATTTTGATCAAGTTCTCTTCTTATTGCCCTCTTATATTTACATATCTTTTTTTTGGAAATGAATGTAAATGAAGCAAAAATATGACCTTTTAGGTGTGGGGTATGTCCATTTTCCTTTGAATTTACCAAACGCATCTGTGGGAGGAAGCAAGAAAGTGCATTTTACTATGGTCTAATGGAGTATTATATTTCTGGGAGTTAGTGAAGGCAGTAAGCTTTTCAAACAGTGTAAACATTTGCAGTTTTGTGTTGAGCTCTGTGTGACTGCCGGGTGTTCTTCCCCTTCACACAAATGTACTCAGTGCAAATGTGCGTGCTGACAAATGGAATGCAAACCAATGGTATGCAATGGGTACACAGCAGGGGAAATGTACAGAGATTCTCATATGCCATTACAAAAGGTAGCCTCCAAATGCCAAGTTATTTATAAAGAAGAGAGGCAGTGGCTTCCTAGCGTCAGACTGGAAATAAAGACAGTTTTGTTCACAAAAAAGAATGTAATGATTCAGTTCTGTGCATTTGTTTATTGATGATATCTTTTTCCCCTTACGTCTTGACATTCCATCAAAGCACTGCATGCTTCCCTTGGGAAACAACTCAGAGCTTAGCTTTATTTACAAGCTTCATTATGCTCAAGAGCAAAATGTCCCAGCTGATAGAATAGATGTTACATGGCAGCCCGCTGACCTCTCTATTTGGGAGAAATATTCACTCCTACAGAGAAGTCCTAAATGTTAGCTGATTCACTTTCAGTCTTTTTGTATTTACTGAAACTCAAGCTACTGTCTTTATTTCCTCCTCCTTCTTGTTCTTCTTTAAAATCAGTAGTGGGGAAGTAATTCAGCAGCACAGTGCCTGTCTGGCAAGAGCAAGTCCCTAAGTTCAATTCCAGGTGCAGGAAAAAAAATCCAGTAGTGTATTTTCTCTATTTCATTTAAGAGTTTTCAGCAAAGAAAACTTTGAGCTATTTTTTTAAAAAAATTATTTAAAGAGAAAAAAAAGCAAAGCAGAAAAAGGGAATAAACAATACAGAATTTCAAAAAAAATGAACAGTAAGAAATCACTAGTTGATAAATTACATATTGTCTTCTTAGATATAGTTGTTCAAGTTACAAAATTAAAGCATACAAAGTGGACATTCAAACAGTGAGGCTGCAAACAGTTCTGTTCAGTGATCTAACAAAAACTTAGCAACATGGTCATCAATCTTACACACTTAAACATACATGCAGTTATATCCTTTAGAGTGCTTTCTTTTTCCTCCTTTTATTTATTTATTTATTTAAATTTTTTATTATTTTGAAGGTAGCGAAATACAACAGGACAAGGTGGAACAAAGCCAACTGAGACAGTACAATGAAACTGGTACAGCAACCCTCAACAGGTTACTGACATAACAGTAGTAGGTACCATAGTATATCCTGTTATCTGCACAAAAGTTGTTCTTTCAATCAGGTATAGGCAAATCAAAGGAAACACAGGACATTCTAGAGCTTATCAAAACAGAACATTGAATAGAGCAATACCATTAATCAGAACAAAGCAAAACAGTAATAATAATATTTGCCTTCAAAGAGATGGTAGAAGGAAATCCCTCCTATTTGCTACATTGCATATGGTCAGCCTCTCAAAAGGTGTCTAGATCTCTGGCTCTCACTTGGTAACAGGAGGGGGGGGAATGTTTGATTCTCAGCCCACTTGCAGGTAGGCTCATGGGAATCGCTGAATGATTCTTCTCCTGCCTCATGCCAGGGGTGCTTACTGGGAGGGTGGGCAAACTGCCTTTGTGTGCTGCCCCCTGAGTCCCTCCATGGTGGGATCTCTGGAGCTGCCAGCTTTGAACTATTAACGTGAACTTTACATTTCTCACCCTTGGGTGTTTTGAAGTTCACAAGTCACCATATTTACATTACTTTGTAATTTTACCTTGCCAGCAGTGGGTGATGGAGTGTAGGATAGAAAAGAAAGCTATCATTAGGAGAATGCTGTGTTATCAGGGTATTTGTTGGTGAGCTTCTTGGAGAAATGAGGAGACTGTGGAACTGATTCTTTGACTGTGAGAATCTAAGAACTTGTAGAAACATTCCAAGTAGAAAACTCACCTTGATTTAGAAGATTGTTGAAAAGACCTATACTTAAGTTTCAAATAATGATTAGTTATTTCAGAGAAGGAATACTTTCAAGTGGATGACCCAAGTGCTTCTGATTTCAACCTGAAGAAACCTAATATCATATCCTCAGTAAGAAAAGCTATAAAAACCAACAGTAGGTGCTGCAATTAAGGTCTAACAAGAACTTCCAAGGACCAGGCAGGCGAGGAACTAGTCCCAAATAGGCCAAAGTTCATGAGCTCTGAGTGTGCCTGGAGAACAGACAGTAGTCTAACAGAAGGGGACCATCGTGATTGAATTAGCAACTTCTATAGAAGAGGTCACCAGAGGATGGACAGACAACATCAAGAAAGACCAGGAGAATGAGAGAACATCTGGGGATCAAAAGAGAGGACTAGGACTTGCAGGAATGGCATGCCCTTCAGGCTAGGAGTCCAGGATCAAACATAACTGTAGTGCTGCTTTACAGTCTACCTGGTTTTCTAGAACTGTGACCTAGAGGAAGTTGTTTCATTGTGCACAGGTCATTTAGTTATGGGATATAATTTAAGCACTCTACAGATACAAGTATTAATTTGAAGAAAAACTAGATTTTCTAAAGTTACGTGGATAATGTTACAGTAACAGCTGAGAGTTCTTATTTCCCACAGCAATATCAGTGTAACTTTTAGTCCTGTTTTTGCTTAGCTTTTGGTTCTTCCCACCAATCCAAGAAGTGCTCACACATTGAAGCTTGTAGCCAACATTCTGACTCAAGCAGCTTGTGTGATTAATTCCATATCATGGTCAATTTCATTTATTTTATTTCATCCAAATGTGCAAAAAGTTGTTAGTTACCTGAATATATTCTCATAAACCCATCAGGCCCTTCCCTATAACCCCTCCCTCTCTCCCTTTAACCACAGAATTGTCATACTTGGGGAAAACATAACTAAATGAGTCTAGGTATATTTATTAGTCTATGACTTTTCCAAGAATTCAGATTAAACTGAATGATATATTGGGTTGAAAATACACCCCATGGTTTAAGTGGAATATGAGCTTAATTTAGCATTCAGGTTTCACTGAATATTGACTGATACACTAAAAGAAATGATCCTTCCCCAAGGAAGTAGCTTGAAAACAATAGTCCTATTATGGGAGCTATGTTCTATATACCACTTGTGTATCAGCTGGTCCTGTGCTGTTACTTGTGTGATTAGCAAAAAAAGCATGAATCACTTGAAATGACACAGATAATTTCAAACACGTAGCTAGGAATCAAATGATAACTGAAAGCCTCTTGAGTTCTAAAACTCTGTTCACAAGATCAAGTCTCTTAAGGAAATGCATCTTAAAGTCATGATTGTTATAGCATATTGATTTCATGCATTCAACAAGTATTTATGGTGTACTCACTATGGATCAGGTACTGGAGAGGGGGTTGATGATAGAATACTGAGTAATACTGAGGTTACCTCTGATTTCAGGGACATTAGGTTTTCTGGTGAAAGCTATGAGAATAGTAAGCTAACTATTAGACCATATTACATTGTATAAAGAAAACATAGTAATATTTTGTTGCTGATTAGGAATAGTTGTAGTGGAACGATAAGGTTATTTATTTATTTAAGTACTGGGGATCGAACTCAGGACCTTGCACTTGCCAGGCAGGTGCTTTGCAGCTGAGCTAAATCCCCAACCCAATAAGCTAATTTAGACTAAAAGGTCAAGAAAAGCCTCTGTGAGGAGGTAGTACTTGAATTTTCCCAAGCAGAAAACTCAGGTTCTTTCTAAATCAAATTCCTTTTTCACAGTTGTGAACCTATGAAGTTTCACTTAAAAAGCTACTGTATTTGGTTTTTAGCTGCTCTTTTAAAATTAGGCCATCTTTTTTGGGCAGCACTTAATAATTATGCAAATTGAGAGGGAGAGTTTGTTTTCTTTTATGAATCACACTAAATATCTCTCAAGTAGGGAAAATTTCCTTTAGGTAATAGATGGTACTTAAAAAAAGTCTCAAAACTTTTATAGATTCTAGCTATACCCATTGTTATTTCAGAGATAATAGAGGCCCCCCCCCCAAGGAAAGGTTACTTTGCTTTTAGTAATTCCATGTCTTTTTGAAGGGTTCACACTCAAAGAAGTTACCAAAGAATCTATTTCAGTTCTTTGCAGAAGTAAGCTATATGCAAACAGGATTAACTGACATAGTTTCTATCTTAGAGCTGAGCCATCAGACTTTTCAGAAAGCATGTCCCACCCAATGTCATCACTGCTAAGTCAACTGACCTTTCTTTTGTATTTATTTTAGCCAGCTTCAGGAGAAATGGAATTCTGGAATGAATCTTTCAAGAGTGGTAAATTTTGTGCTTTCTAGCCCATCCCATGATTTCCAGTAGGTGGACTGGAAATGAAACAGTGGTCAGGGCATATGCTTATGCCCCTTCCCTTGATTTAAAATTTCTTCTTACCTTTCCAAGGGCTGATAACCAAAGGTCTCTTCTCTAAAGCCTTCCATTAATACTAAAACTAATTCTCTCACATGTATCTCCATACCCATCCTATTTCAATTTTAACAAATAATAATTAATTTTTAAATAATGACTATTAATAGCTAATAACCAGTAGTTATTTTATTACTTAATAAATTGCAACTTTGAATGTCTATATCTATATGTCTGGTAATCTATATGTCTGTTAGAACACAGAACTGCAAGCTCAGAAGTATTATAATTACCTGCCAGTAAATGTTTATTATAAACTGTTAATGTCAAACCCATTAAATGTATTTTTGGTGAATTTTGTCTTAAAAGTTTACAAAGACCATTTGATGGCATTGGGTCTTACTCATTTTACAAAAGGTGACAACATAGCATTTGTTCTGCAATGGGTCTTAATTTTGGGTGGAAATGTAGTTGCTCCTGTGACACTGTCATTCATTCTTTAAAAATTTTTTTATTAATATTTATTTGTTTTTGCCATTTATTCTTGACAGCAAGGATCAATTTCACCCAAAGACAGATGTATTTGTCACAGAGGAATTACTGGGTGGTGAGAGAAGGAAGGAAAGAAGCATACTTAATTTGCATTCATTATTTTCTTTCTTTTCAACTGGCCTGGCTTGGGGGGCATAAATGGGGAGTACTAGAATACACATCTCAAAATATATTGGAATATCTAGCTACCTCCCGTGACATTTCTAAAATTTTGCAATTATTATGACTAAACAGTCATTAGGTGTAAGCTGCTGCAGTAAGTACTTTATCTTTCTTATCTCATTTAATGCTCACAATGATGCTATAAGACAGGTACCTTAGTTTTTTCCACTGGACACTGACACCAACAGCAATAGAGATACATACCCAAACTCACACACAAAACCTGCAGCAGAGTGAAGATTTCAACCCATTTCTACTTGAAGCCAAAGAGTTCTAAGTCCTGAGCTCTGAAAACACTGGGTTGGTTTGGTGGCTGAGGTGTGTTTCTGCAGGAAGCATTAGCAACTTTAGCAGCAGAAGTGCTCCGGATGATGGTGAAGCTGCTTTCAGTGATGTCCACAGGGGATGGTTTGTTAGCTGGGCTCTTAATCAAATCCCAAGAAGCAGAGCTTCTTTCAGTGTTTGTCAAGTTCTTTCCTTTGGTCTATTTTGATGTTGCCTTCTAGCTGTCCGAAGCCCACCTGAACTCAGAGTTTCTTTCTGTTCTTTGATTCTGGAAATGGAGTGCATGAGCTTGCCAAAGTGTATCTCAGAATACCTCCACCTACAGCTGAGACTTTCTCTGTCTAAAAAGCAGCTTTATTGAGATATAACTCACATATCATACAATTCACCCAAATAATTTTTAGTACAGGGTTGTGCCTACATTATCATCACAATCAATTTTAGAGCACTTTGTCACCCTCAGAAACTTTTTGACCCTTAGCAGTCTTTCCCAAATTCTCCGTACTTATACCCCCAGGCAGTCATTAGTCTATTTTCTGTCTCCACAGATTTGCCAGTTATGCACATTTCCTATAAGTGGAATCATACAATATATTATTTTGTATAGTAAAAGGTTTATTTAGTATAATAAAAGTTTTATTAATGCTATGCCATATATCAGAACTCCATAAATTTTTACTGCCATATAATATTCCATTGTATGGAAACACCACATTTCATTTACCTGGCCAGTTGATGGACATATGAATTGCTTCTATTTTTTGGTTATTATAGGTAAAGCTGATAATAGCAGATGGGCTTTTTGTTTTCCTGCTGAGAACTCCCACTTCCTCACGGCAGAGATCTGAGTTAGGGATTGGCCATCCCTGAAATAAGTCTGTCATAATCCATGCTGGGCTGCAGATGATTGAGAAACTGAATGCATTTTTGAAAGAGAAGTGTTACAGCAGACTTTTAGTTAGTGACTTCATTGTGCATAGCTCCTTTTGAGGAGTGAGGTCTTCACAGTGTCTTTTTCTTAAATGGCTACACTTGTCATTATTTTCTCCTCAAAATACCTCAAGGAGCAATATAACTGTCCACTTCTGAAAATCTGCTGATCCTTTCAACAGCATTGTGTTTAATCCTTTCTCATTTTCTCCTGCTCACATGTATTTGTTTCTACATATCTCCCTGGATAAATAAGATTATTGTGAATTTTGTTACTACCCATAATTGCAGCATCTCCATGATCCCTTCACATTCTATGACCTGCATTTCTATCTTGTAGCTCAGTCTTTCCAAAACTATGGTCTCAGAAATTTTCCAGATCCAACCTCCAACTTTCCAATTCCTTAATCCTTCAATCTTGTCAGTCTGTCAACCTCCTGATGTCCTCTTCCCTCTTGGTCAAATTTAAATTCCACTTTAACCCACCCAGTCATGCCCTTTCACACACCCTCAATTCCTTGTCTGTTTTGATCTTTGTGTTCTGTTTTGTCCAAGCTGTAAGCTAAGTTCATCTCCCTGTTTACTGCATGCCTATACTGATGAATCTGAATAAGACTAGAGGAAAACAGGTCTTATCCCACTGTATAATTTAAACAGAATCCACAGTAATTTTATGACTACATACTTCAGGTGGGTCTGTGGTTTTTATGACTCATTTTTAATACTATCTGGAATTGTGTTTCCTAAATCTATTTACTTTTCCATTTTTCTAGTTAATTTTTGATTTTCTCTCTCAAATACTTTTAAAATTTTGTTTTAAAGAGAAAAAACAAAATTTCATATTGATAATAGAAGAGTAACAATGGATAGTATATTGCATATTGTTATTATATTCAAAGTGATTACTCAGACTAAAAGATATAGGCATGAAAAAAATTATCCAAACATTAGCACAAACTTTCTTTTCAACGAACTATGTGAAATTTGGAGTATAATTATCTTAACAACTATATTATCTATATTTTTTTTTTTACTTTTCCCTTCTTTCTTTTCTCCTTTCCCTCATTCCAGATTCTCTTTCTTTTTGAATAGCTTGTTCCCATTTTACAATATCTATTGTACATTTTGGATCTTATTACTCTTTCATTTTTTTACACTAGGGAAACAATATAATATTTACACATGAGTTTGATTTATTTCACTTATGAGTATGATCTCAAATTGCATGCATTTACCTATAAAAGCCTCAAATTTATCCTTCTTTGTAGCTGAGTAATACTCCATTGTATAAAAATATCACATCTTTTTTATCCATCCCTCGGTTGATGTGCATTTGTGTTGTTTCCAAGATTTAGCTATTACAAATTGTGTTGTTGTAAACATGGGTGCACATATATCACTGTGGCATGATGTTTTCAATTCTTCTGGGAAAATACCCAGAAAAGGAATAGCAGTATTGAATGAGATATCCAATCCTAGTTTTTTGAGGAATCTCCACAATGATACCCTCAATGGTTGTATGAGTCTATGCTCCCACCAAAAGTAAAGAAGCATTCCTTTTTCCCCGACAGCCCCACCAACATTTCTTATTGGTTAAGTTCTTGATGGTAGCCATTCTTTCTGGAGTGAGATGGAATCTCAATGTTTTAATTTATATTTCTTGAGTGATCAATGATGTTGAACATTTTTTCATGTATTTATTTGTCATTTGTATTTCACCCGAGAAGTGCATATTCATCTCAGATGCCCATTTTTGGGTTGGGCCTTTGAATTTAGGGGGACTGATGTTTTTGAATTCTTTATATGTTCTAGATATGTCCTTTGTCTAAAGGACAGTTGGCTAAAATTCTTTCCCATTCTGTGGGTTTTCCTTTCACTCTATTGATGATTTCTTTCAAAGTGCAAAAATTTGTTAGCAAGATGAGATCCCAATTGTTGATTCTTTGAGGTGCTTCCCATGTGGTTTGCATTTTGTTCATGAACACTTTGCCTACGCCATGTCTTCAAAATTTCTACCTACTTTGTTTTCCAGTAGATTTAGTGTTTCTATTTTAGTATTTAGATCTTTGATCTATTTTGATTTTAGTTTAGTGCATGGTGGTAGACATGGGTCTTTTTATTAATTTGCCAGTACCATACTGATTTTATCACAGTAGCTTTGTAGTATAATTTCAAGTCAGAATTGTGATACCTCCTGCCTTTCCTTTGTTGCCTAGGACTACCTTTGCTATTCTAGGTCTCTTCTGTTTCCAAATGAATTTTAGGAATGTTTTGTCTATATCTGTGGGGTATGTTAATGGTAGCTTCGTTGAGATTGCATTAAATATGTATAACAATTTTGGGAGTATGGCCATTTTCACTATGTTGGTTCTTCCTATCCATGAGTAAGAGATACCTTCCCACTTTCTGTTATCCTCTTCAATCTCCTTTTTAAGAGTATTATAGATTGCATTATATAGATCTTTTATATCCTTTGTTAGGTTGTTTTTTAAGTATTTCATTTTTTGGATGCTATTGTGAAAGGTATTATTTCCATAATTTTTCTCTCAGTGAGTTTGTTGTTTGTGTAGGAATGCTATTGATTTTTGAGCGTTGACTTTGTATCCAGCTACCTTGGTGAATTTGTGATTAAGTAGTCTTTTGATGGAGTTTTTTTGGGTCTTCTATGTAGAGTACTATGTCAACTGCAAATAATGACAGTTTAAATTCTTCCTTTCTTATCTTATTCCTTTTATTTCTCTCTCTTGTCTAATTTCTTTGGGTAATGTTTCCAGAACTGTATTGAATAGGAGTGGTGACAGTGAACATCCTTGTCTTGTTCCTGATTTTAGAGTGAAAGCTTTCAGTTTTTGTCCATTTAGTATGATGTTGGCTGTTGGTTTGTCATAGATTTGAGGTGGAGATCATCTATTCCAATTTTCTGTAGGATTTTATCATGAATGAGTATTGAACTTTATCAAAAGCTTTTTCTGCATCTATTGACATGGTCATATGATTTTTGTCTTTGAGTCTGTTGATTGGTGTATTACATTGATTTGTGTATTAAAACATTCATGCATTCTTGGGATGAATTCCAATTGGTCATGGTGTATAATCTTCTTGATGATTTCCTGCATTCTATTTGCTAGTATTTTATTGAAAATTTTTGCATCAGTGCTCATGAGAGAGATTGGCCTAAGTTTTCCTTTTTGGTTGGGTCTTTCTCTGGTTGTGCTATCAGAGTAATACTTGCCTCCAGGAATGAGGTAGGGAGAACTGCTTCCCTTTCAATTTCATTAAAGAGTTTGAAGAGTACTGGAGTGTTGTATATGTTGAACCTTCCCTACATCCCCAAGGTGAATCCTACTTGGTCATGGTGTGTAATCCTTTTGATGATTTGATGTATTCTGTTTGCCAGTATCTTATTAAGGATTTCTACATCTATGTTCCTCTCAAGTCTCATACAACTTATCCATTCTCCTCAATTACAACTGAAAGAGAATTCTTGAAGCTCCAGCTACCACATTTATTGGAAGCACCCACATCCCCATGCTCTACCATCTGCAGTTGTTCTTATTGTTCTAAGGAGGAAGTTAATCCTTCCATTTGTTATTAGATAACATATTTTCTTACATATTAAAGACCATTTTTCCAGCCTTCTCCCCTGTCTCCTGCTTCATTAATTTTTTACTTCTTGAAATTTATCAACTTTCATGTTGATAAGAATATACTATTCTAAACATATAAATATATTTTTATAGGTATATTTTTCTAACATAAAGAAATGAATAACACGGTTGTTTGCTGACTGTCCTAATCATGTCAGTGCCGCCTGATTTGGTGGCATATTGCAAGACTGCTTTGTGGAAGTCTCCTGCATATGAGCTAATTCTATCTTAATCTTAATCTATCCAAAGAGGAGAATATGATCTCCAGCCCCACAATCCTTCACCCCTGCTATCCTCACTCAGTTGATGGCAACTAAGTAATTGCTCAGGGCCAAATTGTTAGTTACCCTTGAATTTTCTCTTTCTCTTATACTCTACATTCAATCAATCAGAAAATTCTCTTTTAAATTATGGTGTATACTTAGGCTGATCAATTCTCATCATCTCTATCTTAAGATATCTATTATTAGGTATTTGTTATTACCTAATAACAAGTTATTAATTGTCCTCTCATCTCCTAATTTGTTTCACAGCTTTTCCTCTTCTTCCTTATCATTTGTTTCCACAAAGCAGTTGAAGTGACTGTTGTTAAGCATTAGTCACATCATGTTATTCTTCTGCTCAAAGCCCTTAATTTTGAGCCAACGTAGTAATAACAGCCTACAAAATCTTGCATGAACTGAGCCCCTACCAATTTCTGACTTTGTCTCTTACTTCTCTTTCCCTCCTGCTCTTACAAGGTGGCACTCTCTACATTATAGGCTTTGCATGGGCCTCTATCTGGAATGTTCTTCCCCTATATTCTTGCAGGGCTAACTCCTTCATTTGCCATAAGGCTTTCTGGAAATTTCCTTCTTCTTAAAGTATGTGTAAGACACTATTGAGAATTGTATGATATCTGTACCTTGATTTTCATACCTTGTTCTGTTTTTGCATAATGCTTTTCATTTTCTATTGTTATACCATTTCATTATTATTATTGCTGTTGTTATTAATTTTGCTATTTGTCCATACTTCAGTGTAAGATCCATGAAGTTTGAGTGCTCAGCAAATATTTGATCAATACATTAATCTGCATTTACTGTCACATATTAAATTTATTCATGAAATTGCTCTACTAAGGGACACATTAATTGTCTTTGAAATTTTGGCACTGAAACTATTGGTTAAATCTGATGCTTTTTAAAACACTTCATATTTATCATTTCCACTGTTATACTTGATATAAATTTTCATTGAAATAGTAGTTGTATTTTAAGTATTTGCCACAGAAACATTTTTGTTTGGGCCTATATCATAAAGTATCATTTTTTGATAACTGAAAATTTCTAAGATCATGCATTTATTCTAAAAAGAGAAGTTCAAAACAGAGGTATTAGCTTCATGTCCTGGAATGTGGCATTGAGGACTCCCTGGAATTCTCCAACTGCTGTAGATCTAGCTGACAGCTAAGAATAGTGCAGAATGTAAACTTCTGTAGAGCCATCTGTGAAAGGAAGTTTTAGAAGCAGAGTGAGGCTGTATAGCATTGTCAGAAAGTTTGGAAAATAGTACTTAAAATATTAAGAGGTACTTTATTTTTCATTATGTTTTACTGTTTTAAATTTAAATGAGAAAGCTCATAGGATCCTCCACATACTCATAGAAGTGATTTCATTCATTCTCTCTATTCATACCTGACTTGACATTATTGTGAGAGAACATGGAACAAGAAATTTTACTGGTACATTTTATGACTATTTTTGAGTATGCCAGGGAAGTATTTGACAATTTTACTCAGCATCTGATTGTAATACATAATTTGTTGCATCCGTTTTAGACTAGCGGCATTCATTTTTGTTTTGCAAACTAAATTCCTGGCCAGGTGGAATGTGGTCTAGTTTATTTTGGAAAGTGAAGTCATGTTGGGATTTTTCTTTCTTCTTTTTGCCTTGCAGCATGGTTGTTTCTCCTTGTAACATCTTGCTCCTATCCTCTGGTTTGTCCGTGGCCAACTTATTATGTGTATCATGCCTAGGTTCTTCCAAACATATTCTTAATTGGTTATCTGTTGGGATAGGAGGGATGTCTACATTTTTTTCTTAGTAATTAGCCTGGATAATATTTCTTCCTCCTGCTTTAAAGTTCTGTGATTCTATGATTTTATCTCTTTTATGGGCAAAATGAAAACTACTTATTATAAATAGTCTGGAAGAAACTGATCCATTTAATAATTTCTGCCATGTTTGTAGAATTATCTCTTTTGTTTTGTTTATCTCTCTCTCCAGAACTCTGATTTAAACCTACCATAGTATTTAGAATATATACTATGGTAATATATATATATATATATATATCACTTTTCATATAAAGTGAGCTGTCTCAGACCCAGTTTCTGGGTGTGGATTTCAAGTCCCCAACTGGGATTGGTAGGAAGTTCAGTGAAAGGTGCCTGTGCATTTCCCAGTCTCCATAAAAGGTTTACTTTATAGCCAGCTCAGCTCTGTATTTCTCTATTTATGGACTCAGCATAGGCTATCAAATACTCCATGGGATTAAAATGTGCAATATAATTACATATGGTTTGATAGACTTAGTTCTTGCAGGCAACTAGCTCCATGTGAGACATGCTATGTACTAGAATAAAGTAATGAGAATTATTGTCCATTCTGAAACCTGCAGGCCACTACTAAGATTAGTTGTTGGCAAACTCACTCTCTCTCTCTGTATCTGGACTATAAAGAACTCTGGGAGCACAAAAGATTATAGTCATTACCCTTATGAAAAGTCAAGCTAATTTTGCCAGGATCTGACCTTCTGGTTCCAGAGAGTCTGGCTACTCCAGTCCTGTTGTTTAGTTGATACACCATAGTGCCAGTGTTATTGTTGAGAGTGTGATCAGCCGCTCATCAGGTGCTGGCCCCTCAGCATTTCCTTTGTAGCTCATAGATTGTTTCTGAAATTTGAAACGCCTGGTGAAACATGGGCCTTCCAGGCTTCATCATTCATTCCCATTTCATAGCTGGTCAGTTGCTATAGCCAGTGTGGGAGGACAGATGAACTCAGACACATGAGTCCTGCGGTGAGATCTGTAGAGCCATAGAGGAGATGAAGCAGTGACAGGTGCTGGTCTGTAGTGCAGAGGAGGACAGGGCTCTCCCAGGCAGGAATTAGGGAAGGGAGGCAAGCTACCTGAAGGGGGAACTCATTACATTTTGTGCTATTTGCCAGAATGTTCTTCATTGTGGTATGACTGACAGACACCCACAGTCACACTTGATTATAGGGTAGCTTTCTTGGTTACTGAGGTAGCTTTATTACTGAAACCTGGTGAAAAGTAGAGAAAAGTCACGATGTGTCACTGAAGACACATCATGTGGGAAAATAAATTCTTAAAAGAGAAATGATGATGTGATTCAAGGTTTCTCAGCATTAAATATTGCTGTCTTTGTGATTGAACATGGAGTTGGGAGACAGGAGAGTATTTGAAATGCTATGTTTTTTAGTTAAATTGTGATTTCAGTGTGTGACTAAAAGTGAGGAGTTGAATTTAATTAGAAATGAAATGATTTTGGCTACATTTGTTTAAGTAGGATCTGTAAAGGGTGTGACATTTCCCAAGGAGAGCTCAATAGCTCCTAGAACTCCTCAGGCCTCATAGTTTCTTGGTCCATCTTAAGTAGCCTTTGTGGAAGTCATTATCTCACTATGAGGTTTAAATATAAGGAGAAAAAAAAAAAAAAGAAAGTACAACTATTTAAAGACAGCATGTGCAGGGGAGAATACTGGCCTATAGGCTCACTTATCAGGACATCTTGTTCTATCCTAGTCCCCTTTTTAGCTCTTAATGTCAGAGGTTCTGAGCAGGAAGTAATATTGTCTTCTAGAGTTCTCTGATATATGCACAAACTGCTTGAAAACTGAAAGACAGGGTAAGAAGTGTTTTGCATATTAAATTAACATCACAGAAAACATGCATGGTATTTTAATTACCTTTTATCTTTTATAAAGTGAACCCATTCCTAATGCTACAACTGGGATTTTTTTTAAACTACCCGTTCTCTTCTTTTTCTCTTCACTTACGTTGCCTTGCTCTGACTTGCCCAGTTACAAAAGGCCTATTTATAACATACATGGCTCAGTATGGATTGGAAACCCTGACTCATTACTCTCACTTTTAACAGCCACCTGAGCATGAATATTTGATTTTTTGACAGTTTCAGTCTTTGCTGTGAGAAAGGGAAGGTGATCAAATTTTAGTTCTAAAACATTATTTAATAACTAGAAATCATTTTTTAAATAATTGTATGCTTGGTCTGTATCTCTGGGTCTGTATTTTCTGTCATGTGGTAGGTATTCTCAAATGGAAAATTACAGTAAATTTCATTTAATGAGAACTGACTAGGTATGAGACCATGAAAATGCTTCATGCGTATCAGCACACTCAACTCTCAGGGCTCCCTGATGGAATAGGTCCTATTAGCAACAGAAGGACTGAAAAGCCAATGATTTGGGTTCAACACCTGGGCTGAGAGTTAAAAGAGGAGAGAACTGATTTTAGATGTGTGGGCTAGGTGTCTTATGTTCTTGGAACAGTGTGGCTAAGCATGTAGGAATTAAAGAGAAATAAGCTTGAAATGCATGTGTGGAGCCATGACTGACTTTTCTAGTGTAGCAGTGGATAGTTGTTTACTAACCATGCAAAAATCCTGCAACAATGAGTCAAGATATGATGCTGGTAGATTGAAAGGTCTTTCCATATTCTTCTTTCTAGTACTTGAAAGAAGAATTGAGCCCCAAATAGAATAGTTAAAGGCTGTGAAATTCTTAAACAAATCAGGATTAACATAGGGTATCATTTTTAGGAAATTCTTGCTATGATTTTCAGCAAGTAATTGGGAAGATAAAAGAAGACATTATATTTATACTAGAAGCTGGAATAGAATCTTCCAAAAATATACATTATGATAGATCATTGCCTCATTTGGAAATATCCAATGGCTATCCATTGTGTTTATCAATCTGAGATTCCTTACATCAGCCCATCTTATCTGCCATTGTCTTTTTGAGGTCCAGTATGGACCATTTGTTGAATTCAAGCAATCTCATTTCTGTTTCTTAAACATGTTATGCTTCCTAAACCTTTACTTAGAATTTACTCTGTAACTTTTAAGAAAATTAATTTCTCCCCTCTTACTGTTCAAATTGTGTCCTTCCTTTGATAAAACCCTCCTTTCCTCCATGAGGCATTTTACATATATATATATATATATATATATATATATATATATATATTTTAAATTTAAAAATTTAAGGGAATAAAACCAAAAAAAAAATGAAACAGACTACAGCTAGTCAAAACAAAACACTGAAAGTGATACAGGACTTCAAAGCAAGATAATAGGAAATCAAGTGGCTGCCATAGTGTCTCACTATCTTCACAATAGCTGTCCATATTGAAATCAGACATATTAAAATTGAACCAAACAAAACAGAAGAAAACCAATCAAAACAAAGCAGTGAAAATCATACAGAATTTCAAAACGAGGTAATAGAAAATCAACAATGTCTACCATAATGCCTCCTGTCATCCTCAAAATAGCTGCCCAGACCATCAGACTCAACAAAATCAAAACAGAACAGAATAAAACCAATCAAAACAGGAATGCTGCGCTGACCTTGAACACTGCACCCAAGCTGCTACATACTTCCTGCGTGACCACTGCTAGCCTGGAGGAGTGCTGCATCGCCCTCTGACCTTGTGCCCGTGCCACCTGTGCCTGTGCCACTGCACACTTCTTGCATGAGCTCTGCCAGCCTGGAAGAATGCAGCACAGCCCTTGGATCTTGCACCCAGTCCACCGCATGCTTCCTGCGTGACCCCAGCCATCCCAGAGGAATGCTGCACCACCCTCGGACCTTGTGCCTGCACTGCTATGTGCTTCCTGAGCAACCCCTGCTGGCCTGGAGAAATGCTGCACCAAAGGCAGCTTCCCTAGGGTACACTCCCCATCTCCTAGACCAAGTACTTAATCTTTGGCTCCCACTCCTCCTCCTAGAACCTTGAACTGCAGTGGATTAACTGTGCTGAGTTGCAGGGAAACTCAGTGACCCCTCACTCAAACAGAGGACCTCAGCAGGCTCCAATCACTATGCTACAGTGCTTCTCCTGGCATTCTTCCTACAACTTCAACAACCAGTGGAATTTACATTGTCACTAAGGACCATGTACGCTGCTGTACCACACTTCCCAAGTGCCCCGCAGAAGCCTGGACCCAGGACACTTGCTGGCCCCTCATGGACACTCCCTACCTCCTGGACCTAACACTGCTGTTGATCTTCAGCTCCCACCCTTTCTCTCAGAACCTTGGACTATGGTGGATTAACCGTACTAGCTTAATGGGAGATTCAGTAACTGCCTCACCCAAACAGAGGATCTCAGCAAGCTCCAGTCAATGTGATGACTATGCCCCTAAAATAGAGGTGTATAGTGGGTAAATAGGGCCAGTAGTAAAGCTCCCTCCAACTAACTGTAAGACCTTGATGAGTCTAGCAAGACTGTGGGTGACTCCTTCCTGCACACAGAGAATATCAGGCAAGGTGAGGAGTGTGCCAATAAGGACTCCCCCAACTTAGAGAAAATCAAAAGGGCTTATGAGACACACAGGCACACAATAGGGATAGAGTAGGGCCTCAGCTAACACAAACACTATAGACAGGGAGATTTAGTGACTTGGAACAACCTGAAGATGAAGTAACAGCAGAAACTAAAAGTTGAGCTTTTACTCCTAAGCTTGTCAGCCCAGGAAAAATATAGGACTTACCCAATAGGCTCTGCAGGGGGAAGTCAGGTGATTGGCCCACCTCTTCATTGTGGGACCCAGCAATTGGACAAACATCAAACTTACAGTAGGACCCCAAGATACACACTACCAACAGTTGACACTAGTGGGATTGAAGGACCAAATATTAATGCAAAAGGGGAAAATGGCAAAACAAAAAAGCAAAATGCAATCTCAAACATCTAGTACACCAGGAGCAAGTAAAGAGAGATTGAAATAGAAGACTTCAAAGTAACACACCAGAAGTCTCTGAAAAGATAGCAAGTGAAATAAAAAAACAAAACAAAACTCCATGAGGCTATAGAGGAAATCAAATTAGAAATAATCTCTCATGTAAAAACAGAGATAACAACCTTAGTAAATAACCTTAGCTGCTAAGCACAGCTAGAGAAGAAATAGATAAAAAAGTACAGGAGCATGGGAAACTGATTGAAACCTTGAATGAACAATATAGAAAAAAAGCAGAATTCATGAAACACACTCAAAGAGACATCCAAGAAACAAAAAATTATATTCAAAGCTGGCAAACCATTTCAATGAAGCTGAGGATAGGATTTTGGTCCTTGAGGACAGGTTGCAAACAGCGATCATGAAATGATAAAACTTTTAAAAATAACAAAGCAGCATGAAATAACAATCCAACAGTTTCAAGATGATGCCAAGAGAAAAAATATAAGATTGATGGGCATCAGTGAAGATGCAGGAGTCAATATAAATGACATAACTAAAATCTTCACAGAAATAATAGAAAAATTCTCACACATGGAGAAAAAAATCTGATATTCAGATAGTTGAGGCATGTAGAACACCAAACAATCAAAACTAACATAAATCTACACCCAGATATACAATAATTAAGATCCCAGACATACAACATAAAAAAATACTAAAAGCTGTTAGAGAAAAGACACAACTCACCTATCAAGGAAAGCCCATTAGAATACCAGTAGACTTTTCAGCACAAACTCTCAAGTCAAGAAGAGCTTGGAGTGAGGTATTTAAAACCCTAAAAGAAAACAACTTCCAACCCAGACTGATGTATCCAGCAAAACTTTCATTCAAATTTAATGGAGAAACAAGATACTTCCATGACAAAGAACAACTCAAAAAATTCATGTCCACCAAACCAACCCTAGAAAGAGTATTGAAAAGCATACTAGGTAGAGATAAAAATGACCACAATCTCCAAAACAACAACAGAAAGAAACCACCCAGTAGGACAAGCAATTAAACAAGGGGGAAAAACAGAAAGCAAACAACTGGAACATAATGTGGCAAAGTTGAGCCAGTACATATCAGTGATATCCATAAATGTAAATGGCCTCAATTCACCTATCAAAAGAAATAGACTGAGAGAATGGATCAAGAAACAGGATCCCACAATATGCTGTATACAAGAAACACATCTGACCCACAAAGAAACTCATAGATTAAAAGTCAAAGGATGGAAAACAGTATTCCATGCAACAGGAACCCAGAAAAAAGCAGGGTAACTATTCTATTTGCAGACAACGTGAACTTCAAACCTAAAATGATTAAAAGAGATAAAGAAGGTCACTATATACTCATTAGTGTAAAAGTTCAAGAGGAAGAACTCTAAACCAAATACAGGAGCACCCAACTATATAAGACAAATACTAATGGACATGAAAAACCAAATATACAAGAACACAATTGTAATAGGGGACCTTAACATCCCATTGTCACAAAGAGATAGATCAACTAGACAAAAAGTCAGCAAAGAAATAACAGAACTGAATCAAACCTTTCCACCCAATCACATCAGACTACACATTCTTCTCAGCTGCACATGGGACATTCTCCAAAATAGACTATATATTATCCCATAAAACATTCTTAAGTAAATGCAAAGGTATTGAAATCATCCCTTGCATAATATCTGACCATATCACAATGAAATTCGAAATTAATGGCAAAAGAAAATGCAAAACCTGCATGAATACATTGAAATTAAATAACATTTTGAACAACCAGTGGGCTGCAGATGAAATTAAAGAAGAAATAAAACAATACCTGCAATTCAATGAAAATGCAGAAACAACATTCCTTGCATGTGTGGGATGCAAGGAAAGCAGTCTTAAGAGGGAAATATATAGCAATAAATTGTCTTATCAAGAAAACAGAATGAGCACAGATAAACAACCTAGTGCTTCATCTCAAGCTTCTAGAAAAAGAAGAGCAAGCTAAACCCAAAGCTCATAGAAGAGAGGAAATTGTAAAGATTATAGCAGAAATCAACACAATTGAAACAAACAAACAAACAAACAAACAAAAATATAAAGAATTAATGAACCAAAAAGCTGGATTTTTGAGAGAATAAAATTGACAAACCTCCAGCTAACCTTATCAAGAAAAAGAAAGAAAAAACCCCAAATTTATGCAATAAGGACTGAAGAGAGGGAAATTAGTACATATCCCATGGAAATTCCAAAGACCATGAATACCTACTTTGAAAATCTCCACTCACATAGAGTGGAAAACACAGAGGTAATGGACAGATTTCTAGAGATATATAAACTACCAAAGCTCAATCAAGAAAATATAACAATTTTGAATAACCCAGTATCAGCTACTAAAATTGAAAATGTGATTAAAAACTTACCAACAAAGAAAAGCCCAGGTGCTGATGGATTCACAGCTGAATTCTACAAGAATTTTAGAGATTTGATGCCAATACTCCTTAAGCTCTTCAGTGAAATTGAAAGGGATGCAATCCTCCCTAAATCATTCCTGGAGGCAAGGATTACTCTGATACCAAAACCAGAGAAAGACCCAAACAAAAAGGAGAACTATAGGCCAATCTCACTAATGAACATTGATGAAAAGATTCTCAATAAAATACTGGCAAATAGAATGCAGCAAATAATCAAGAAGATTACACTTCACAACCAAGTGGGTTTCATTCCAGGAATGCAGGGATGGTTTAACATATGCAAATCAATAAATGTAATACACCAAAAACCACATGGTCATCTCAATAGATGCAGAAAAAGCTTTCGATAAAGTCCAGTCCAACACATGTTTATTATAAAAACCCTTCAGAAACTTGGAATCTATGGTGTCTACCTAAATCTTATAAAGGCCATTTATGACAAAGCAACAGCCAACATTATACTAAATGGACAAAAGCTGAAAGCTTTCACTGTAAAATCAGGAACAAGAAAAGGATGTTCACTATCACCACTTCTATTCAATATAGTTCTGGAAATACTAGCCAAGGCAATCAGAGAAGAGAGAGAAATAAAAGGAATAAAGATAGGAAAGGAAGAAGTTATATTATTGCTATTTACAGATGACATGATACTCTATATAGAAGACCCAAAAAACTCCATTAAAAGACTACTAGAAGTAAGAAACAAATTCAGTACTATAACTGGACACACTAAAAAATCAATAGCATTCCTGTACACAAAGCACTCACCGAGAGAGAAATTATGGAAATATCATCTTTCACAATAGCATCTAAAAAATGAAATACTTAGGAATCAGCCTAAGAATGTAAAAGACCTATATACTGAAAATTATACTACATTAAAAAAGGAGATTGAAGAGGATATTAGAAAATGGAAGGATATTCCTTGCTCTTGGCTAGGAAGAACAACATTGTGAGAATGGCCATACTCCCAAAACTGTTATACAGATTTTACACAACCCCAATCAAAATACCATTGACATACCTCACAGATCTAGAGAAAACACTCCTAAAATTCATTTGGAAACAGAAGAAACCTAGAGTAGCAAATGCAATTCTGGGCAACAAAGTCAAGGTAGGAGGCATCTCAATTCCTGACTTGAAACTATATTACAAAGCCAAAGTGATAAAATCAGCATGGTACTGGCGAAAAAATAGACCTGAGGATCAATGGAACAGATTAGAAGATGCAAACACAACTAAAAAGATACTCAGCCATCTGATATTTGACAAAGGAACTAAATATGTCCACTGGAAGAAGGATAGCCTCTTTGATAAATGGTGTTGAAAAAATTGGCTCTTCACATGCCAAAGACTGAAACTAGATCCATGCCTATCACCATGAACAAAATTAAAATCTAAATGGATCAATGACCTAAATATTAAAATAGAAACACTAAATCTACTGGAAGACAGGGTAGGTAGAAGTCTTGGAGACATAAGGGTAGGCAGAGAATTTATTAACGAATGCAAACTGCACGGGAAACATTTCAAAGAATCAACAACTGGGATCTCATATTATTGAAAAGTTTCAGCACTTCAAAGGAAATCACCAACAAAGTGAAAAGAAAACCCACAGAATGAGAAAGAATTTTACCTAGCAACCCCTCAGACAAAGGACTTATATCCAGAACATATAAAGAATTGAAAAACATCAAGCCCCCCAAATTCAAAGACCTTCTCCAAAAATGGGCATCTGAGAGGAACACACATTTCTCAGATGAAGATATACAAAAGGCAAATAAATACATGAAGAAATGTTCACCATCACTGGTCATTTGAGAAATGCAAATTAAAACAGCATTGAGATTTCACCTCACTTTGGAAAGAATAGCAGCCATCAAGAAATCAACTGATAACAAATATTGGTGAGGCTGTGGGGGAAAAGGAACACTGCTCCACTGTTGGTGGGAGTGTAGACTGGTGTAGCCATTATGGAAATCAGTATGGAGATTCCTCAGAAGACTAGGATCCATTCAATTCAGCTATTCCCCTCCTGAGTATTTTCCCAGAAAAACTGAAAAGGTCATATCAAAGTCATATATGTGCACCCATGTTCATAGCAGCACAATTTGTAGTAGCTGAATCTTGGAAACAACCAAAATGCCCATCAACTGCAGAGTAGATGAAAAAGATGTGGTATTTTTATACAATGAAATGTTACTCAGCTATAAAAAGTATGATCCTGAGGCCTTCATAGGTAAATGGTGACAACTTGAGACTGTCCTCATAAGTGAAATAAATGAGAATAATATTTATAAATATCACATTGTGTCTCTAATGTAAAAAGTAATAATAACTGTAGAAGTAATAAAACCCAAAATGTGTAATTGTTACTGTAAAAAAGAGAGGAAAATAATGTGCTCTAAAGGATATAACCCCATGTATATTTAAGTGTGTAGGATTGATAACCATATTACTAAGCTTTTGTTGGATAGTTTAACAGAACTGTTTGCAGTCTCACTGTTTGAATGTCTAGTTTGTATGCTTTAACTTTGTAACTTGAACAACTATCTCTAAGAGGACAAAATGTAATTTATCAACTAGTGATTTCTTACTGTTTATTTTTGTGAAATTCTTTGTTATTTCTACCCTTTTTTCTGTTTTGCTTTTTGTTCTCTGTAAATAAAATTAAAAAATAAAATAAAATAAAAATAAAAAAGAAATAAATATATTGTAAGTAAAAAAAAATCAAAACAGTAAAAGTGACACAGGACTTCAAAACAAGTTAATAGAAAATGAACCATGGTTACCATAATGTATGTTGTAATCTTTGAAATAGCAGACACAATCAAATCAAACCAAACAAAACAGAACAAAACCAGAATAAAAACAAAGCAATGTCAATGACACAGGACTTTTAAACAAAATAATAGGGAATGAACAATTGCTACCTCCTTCCCCTTTTAGATGTTTCCTCCCTTTCACTTTCACAATATCTATTATACATCTTGGATCCCACTAACTGTCAGTTTTTTCTAATATGGAGACAACATGCCATTCATCTATGTGAGTCTAAACCATTTCACCCAAGAGCATGTTCACAAATTGCATCCATTTACCTACAAGAGCCTCATGATTATACTTCTTTATATCTAAGTAACTTTCCATTGTATAAAAATGCTGTATCTTTCTTATCCATTCTGTGGTTGATGAGCAAGCTATTCTTGCTTTTTCCTGGTTCCCTGTCCCATGGAGCATTGTTTTTTCTCCTTTGACTTTCAGTCTATGAATTGTTTTTTGAGTTACAGTGTTTCTTATATACTGCTTATCACTGGATCTTGTTTCTTGATCCACTCTGCCTGTATTTCTTTTTATTGGTGAATTGAGGCCATCTACTTTAATGCTTATGGCCAACATGCACTGGTTCATTTCTTCCATTGCTTTTTTCCTACTGTTGAATCCCTACTTTTCTCCTCCATTCAATTGTCTTCCCTGCTCAGTGATCCCATTCTGCTGCTGTTCCTGGGACTATGGTGATTTTTCTTTCTTAGGAATATCCTTCAGTGTTCTTGGTAGGATTGGTTTGGTGGTCATGAATTTTTCAGTTATTTTTTGTCATGGAAGTATCTTATTTCTCTATTAATTTTGAAAGATAGTATGCAAGGTACATCAATCTGGGTTGGAAGTTGTTTTCTTTCAGGACTTATAATACTTCACTAAGTTCTTCTTGACTTGATGGTTTGTGTTGAGAAGTCTGTCATGATTGTGAGGGGTTTTCCTTTATAGGTGATCTATTTCTTTCTCTAACAGCCTTGAATATTCTGTTCTTATGTTGCATTTCTGGGATCTTGATTAGTATATGTCTGAGTGTAGATTTATTTTGGTTATGGCTAGTTGGAGTTGTATACGCCTCACTTATCTGTATGCCATGTCCTTTCCCCATGCTTGGAAGTTGTCTGATATTACTTCTGTAAATAGTTTCTTTATGTCATTTGGGTTGACTCCCGTTTTTTCACTGACACCTATCATTCTTAAATTATTTTTCTTTGTATTGTTTCACAGGCATTGAATTTTTATTTCCTGGTTCCTTGTTATTTTTAAAAAGATCTTTTCTTTCACAATTGCTAGCTGCCATCCTATCTTAAAGGTCTAAAAGTCTGTCTTCATTTTCTTTCAAGCAGTTTTGCCAGCTTTCAGTGGAGTTTTTAATTTCCTGGATATCTTTTTGAGTCTGTTTCATGCATTCTAATTCTTCTCTATATTATTCATTCAAGGTTTCTCTCATTCTCCTATGCTCCTCTTTTTAAAAAAATCTATGTCTTCTTTAGGTATGATCAGCAATCCTTTTATTATGTTTGTCATTTCTTCCTTTATTTGAGGTATAATTTCTGATCTTATTTGTTTTATAGTCTCATGAAGTAGTTTGTTTACTTTGGTTGCCATCATCTCAGAAATTTCAGGTGTGCAGTTTCCACTTTCTTTCACGTCTAAGTCTCCTGGACTTGTTCTGTTTAGGCTGGAGGTCATGGGTTTCCTTTTGCTCCTTTATCTTGACATTTTCCTTGGTTCCTCCAGACAAGTGTTGTGGGGTCCCAGACACTTGCCATATTGACTATTCATCCACAGTGTAGGTAGATGAGTCAGACACCTGGTTTCTCCTAACCCAGGTTCCCTAGGAGGATGTGAGCTGGAGGGTGAGTTTCTCTAGACACTTGTGGGTTCTCAAAGGCATTGCTGGTTGGTTCTCCAGGCTGGTTCTGGCTACCTGTGGGAGAGTTTGATGGTGGTCTGCTTGCAAGTCGGGGCTGGACTGGATTTTTAGCATGAGGCATTTCTTTAGCCCACTTGTGTCTCTTCCCTCCCTGAATCCCTGTAGCATTTGCTATGTATATTATTCTTTTATTTCTATAAGGATAAATTGGTGGTTATTATTAAATATCTGCTCTGTGTATTTATATTTTTTCTCCTCAACAAAACCTTACATTTTGGCAAGGCAGGAGTACAGGATTTAACATTTCTTTTGTGTGCACTACAAGGCAACTGTTGCACACTTTAGATCAGATCTAAATGCCAATCCTAGTTTTGCCATTATGACTGGAGGCTACTTTATTTTTTATTCAGCATCTTTGGTCCTCATATAGAATTAATAATAGCAATTTCACTGGGTAAATGTAAGATCTAAACACAATAAGTATGTGACAGTAAATGTGTGAGCACCAAAAACATATAAATTACTTGTTTTGTTAGCTTTCCCATTGCTGGGACAAAATACCCAACACACACAACTTTAAGGGGAGTAGTCAGCTAGCTCCAAGGCAGAAACATCATGGTATAAGTACCCAGTCGAGCCAATATGCTTAATTTGAGGTGTCCAGAAGGCACAGTGCTGTAGAGGAAAGGGTAAGGATCTAGATACTGTACCTGGGGCTGATCCACTCCTAAGCACCCAGAAATGTGTTCTATCAGTTCCCTGTGCTGTTCGTAAACCAATCAAATTGACAATCCAGTTTAACTGTTACATTTATTCACAGAATCTTTTTTGAATGAATGTTTCCATAATGATACTTTTCTAACCACAGGAATTTATGCCACTTCAATACCTTTGTTAGGAAATGTGAGAAAAATCCCAGAATACTTATACTTCACCTTGAAGTTCTTTTTTGAACTCATTACCTTCCTCATTGTCATTTGCTTTTCTATGCACCTATGCAATCAGACTCTGCTGTTATATATTGCAGACCTATCTTTCTGTTTGTCTGTCTATCAATCATAATATTAGAGTCTATTTGCCTACTGATCTCCTAACTTTTCTACCTCACTGCATTTTTTGTCTATTGCTATGTAAAGAAATCACCCCAAACCTAGTGGTCTAATATAGTAATGATCATTTATTACCTCTTGTCAAATTGCAGTAACATGTCAAATGGGGGTGCCATTATCTGAAGCAGTGATGGGGCTGGATGATTCACTTCCAAACTGGCTCACATACAGCTGTTGACCAGGAGCCTCAGTTCTTCTTTTCATGGGGCAGTCCCTGGGATTAACAGTTGGATTCATCTGTGTGAATGAGTGAAGAGTGAATAATGGAGAGATTAAGCTGAAAGCTGAAGTAATTTCTTTGCTCTAGTCTTAGAAGTTACATAATTACTTTTGCCATGCTGTTGTGGTCACACGGAGGAAGTCCTCATCATAGCAGGAGACTGTACAGTGTAGCAGTACCCTAGTGAAAGTCATTAGAGATGATTTTTGAGACTGCTTAACAATGTCTACCCTCTGTACTCTAGCGATTCAGATTACTCCCACTTTAGAAGAAAAATATCATTCTTTAAATTCCCTCAGTCTCATGTCCAATATGACATTGGCTCAAATGTCTAAAATGTCATCGCTTAAATCAAATCTGGGTGTAACCCCTTAAATATTCTTCTAGGTCTTTCTATATGAACTAAAGAGGTAAGTTATCTGTGTCCCACATACCCAGCAGCCAAAAATTCTAGAAAAGGCAAGGATAACAGATATCCATAGCCTTCAAAAGGAGAGGAAATAGGAGCCACTAGCTGGTGGCAATTCTGAAATCCAACCATACGTGTATTGTCAATGTCTTGCTTCAGGCTCAGCCCTATAGCTTGGAAATTATTCTTTAAGTCTTTTAGCCCTGTCCTCTGGATTCTTGATTCTAACTTCAGAGTATTCCTTCCTTTCCCAATAGAAATGGTCAGAATTTGCCCCTGAGTAGTTTTCTATACTTGTTTCTAGGCTACAGTGGTTCAAGGATCCAAAGAGCTCTCATTTTATACCTTCAGTTCCTTTGAATCCAAGAAAATATAATTATTTTAAAAATTTTGTGTGTTTTTTTTAATGAGCTGACTTATAGTTGACTTCATTAAACAGAAGCCACAGAGAAACACTTTCAAGACAGGTTCCTCTTAACATGATCTTTCTGCAAGGCCACAAGCAAACGTCATCTCTGAGTCTTAGAGAACTTTTTTGTTTCAAGGAGTGAATTTATAAGACTTAGTTTTGAGATCTTTGAGGCCTTTTGTCAAATGAATGGTTTCCTTAGATACTGTCTCAAATGTTTCTAAGGTTTTAACAGATCTTACATGCATTCCCTGGATTTAGTCTTTGCTGTGAAGTCATTACTTAATTCAAGAGTCTCAGAAGAACTGAGAGTGAGAAATACTTTCATTTTTGAACTCAGTAATTCTGGAATTCTTTGTATTTCAGTGTTTCCTTTTTTTTTTTTTTTGTTCAGCTCATCTCTCCTCTTGCATTTTACTATAAGCAGCACAAAGAAGCCAGGAGGCACTTTTAGCACCCTGCCTGGAAATCTCCTTAAGTAGATAATCTAGTTCATTAGATACATTTTCTTCTTTGCCCATGACTATAAGCAGGAGTACAGCTGCCCCATAAATAGTTATGAGGATATGTGTCTCTCAGGGGGAGATGAGACAGGAGATTAAGGTGAGGCAAAGCTGGCTGGGGAAGCAGGCTGACCTGTTAACTATGAAATCCCAGGACACATTTCCAGAACAGTTCTCAAAACCCTACACATGGACTTCTTGTGACTGTGATACAGAAAGGACGGACTGCTTGGAGTTTTTGCCACTGTGTTCTTTTTCTCTTGTAAAAATTGCCCATCCTCACACTATAGGGTATACTTCTTTTCCTTCTTTAACTTGGCCCCAAATCACTCTGCAGAGCCCGTTTCTTTTCCTACCTTTAATACAACTTTGCTACCTTTAAAAGCAAACAAACAAACAAACAAGCAAGCAAACAGTACTGCTAAAATTTCTGCTACTATGTCACATGGTAACTGTTTCCTTCAGTTTTTAATAATATTTATTTTCTTTCCTTTATTTTTTAGAGCTGTTTTAGTTTCATAGCAAAATTAAACAGGAAGTAGAGTTCCCAGATGTCGCCATTCCCCACACATGTAGAGCCCCCTCCATCATCAGCTTTCTATACCAGAGTGATGTATTTTGTTCCATTTGTTTTTCATCAATTTGATTTTTTTCATTAGTGCATGTTTGCGGTGTACAATGACCAGAATTATGCCTTCATCCAATCAGTAGAACATCATGGATGAACCGTCATCCACCAAAGTTCACAGTTCGCATTTGGTTCAGCCTTGGGGGTTTGGACAAAGGTATAATGACATGTCTTTTATTGTACATCACACAGAGAATTTTACTAATATTTTCACTGTTCTAAAAATCCACTGTTCTCTGGTAAGTCATCCTTCCTTCTTCTCTGCCACTTGGCATATATATCGTGTGACTGATGTACCGAATGAAGTACGATAAAAATACAGTGAATGTTTAAGTTAAAAGAAATCATTACAATAAAAAACACATTGCCATTAATCCACCGCAAATGACTTCACTTGATATAACCCATCTTTCTTGCCCCTTCTGCAGCAGTTGTGGAAGTCCCCTTTTGGAATGATCTTTAACTGGTGCAGTTATGGCTGCCTTGATGTTTGAATCAATTCAAATACAATAATGCCTTGGTCCACTAATGCTTCTGTTTGTGAACAATTCAGTTTGCCAACAAACTATTCAGCAAAATTTTGCTTCCATTGGCAAACTCCACTTTGGGTGATGAACGTGACTGTGGCCATCTTACTCAGAATCATGGAACAAATTAAGTTTGTGAACTGAGGTACCACCCTCTCTACTTTTCATGATCATTTTGATTATGGATAAGAGCCAAAGGTTATACCATACCGGAGCCATTGAGGAAGATAGAAAAAGACAAACCACACTATTTTAATTTGACAGAAATTGCCATAAATATTTTCAATCAATTTAGCACATGGAGCCGGACATGAAAGTACAACTGAAAACACTTAACAAGAGAACTTCTGGAACTTTTTCAAAAAGTGACAAAAATAGCCAGGTGTGGTGGCACATACCTATAATCCCAGCACTAGGAAGGAGGAGGCAGGAGAAAGTGACAAAAAATGATTGACAAGTGTGTTTGAAGTAATAAATGGCAATGTCTTTTACTGTAATAAAAAATTTAAGAACTTTTATTTAACCATTCACCATGCTTTGTGGTTATATCTCATAGTTTTCCCTTTCCCAGGCTACTAGCTGGAAGGATATGGTATGTAGCCTTTTCAGATTGGTTTCTTTCACTTAGTGATAGGTATTCAAGGTTCCTCCGGGCCCTTTCAGAGCTTGAGAGCTAATTTTGCATTGCTTGCTAATACTCCAGTAGTAGATGGTCTACAGTTTAGTCATTCATTCATTCAATTTCTTTTTTATTTTCTTTTGTTTTTTTTCTTTTCTTGTCTTTTTTCCCCCACTCATTTTTGAAAAATACTCATTGAAAACTTCTTCAAAATACAGGAGGGAACTTCATTTGGAGTTTTTTTCAAAGTCCTAATACTCCAGTAGTAGATGGTCCACAGTTTAGTCATTCATTCATTCAATTTCTTTTTTCTTTTCTTTTCTTTTCTTTTGTTTTTTTCTTTTCTTGTCTTTTTTCCCCCACTCATTTTTGAAAAATACTCATTGAAAACTTCTTCAAAATACAGGAGGGAACTTCATTTGGAGTTTTTTCAAAGTCCTTAAGCTGTCACTAACATTCTTTTCAAGATCCTTCTTGCTCTGTCTGTTATCCCATATCTAATCGGTCCTTTATGTTTCCAGTTTTTGTCACAGTAGTATATCCCATTTCCAGGCACCAAAATATCTGTACCAGTCAAGAGATGCTCAGAGAACTGTATGTGTATATATGCACGTGTAGATTCCTTACTATGTAAAAATCAATTCAATGTGTACGTATATACTGTAAATGTATTTTTAAGGGATTTGACTATGTAATTGTAGAGCTGACTGCACCACTTACATGAGGATGCTATTTTCTGTATCTGTCAATGGAATCTTATGCTTGCAGGGCAGGGAGCTAGGAAAGAAAGGAACAGTCTGTCCTGTAGACAGACTGACAGTGAATCCATCATTCCCAAACTCTAAGGTCTGTAGCTTGATTGATTCACATGGTCTGCAGGAGAAGCTGGCAGCCTTTGCCATAGAGCTAAACATGCATCTGGCCCAGATCTTGGTGACGTGGGAACAGATGGTTCAGGAGGGTGTGGAAAAGCTGTGTGCTTGGCTGCTGCCTAAGATAACCAGGTAAGCAGAACAGTGTGAGTAATTTGCCTGAGCTGCAACAGTGCCCAGAGGCTTGCCTGGACCTACTCAGAGTGTGGAGGAGGTGGCAGCCACCTTCCTGCCATGTGGATGTCTCTTGTACTCCATATTCTTCTGGTCCTCCACAGGGAAGGGAATCCTGGGACAGTCCACTAAGTTGTCTCAATACAAATACAAATCTACTGGATTTATCTTTATCTTGTCTTTCCCACGCTCCATAAATTATTTCTTCAGAATTGCAAAATTTTTGCACATTGGTTTAACTGCCTAAATTCAATAGAATCTTTCTTATTGCAGGATTTTTCTCCCCAACATGTTCAACTCCTTTTTGGTCTTTATTGAGTTCCTTACAGCAGTGCTTTTAGTTTGTTCCAGTCTTGTCAAATCCTTATTAATACCCTACGCTATTGTCTCCTATTGCCAAGAGCAATTAAAGTGAAGACATATAGGCTACACCAGGAACCTCAGACCTTAGAGTGACTGAGGTTCACTTAATAAGACCAAATATGTCTCAGTCATCTTAAGGTGTGAGCCCTCATGAAACCATAGATTTCTGGGTCCAGCTCCAGGAGTTTTTAACTCTACTGGTCTAGATGGAGCACAAAAAGGAAAGTTTCTAGTGAGTTTCCATGTGCTGCTACACTATAAAAACCTATGGTGGTAAGGTAGGGAAGGGGCTGGGGGGTTGAACCGGGGTGTGTTGAGCACGTTGTCATCATAATGATGGGGTTTTGGGAAAAGAACCTGCCCAAAGTGGCTAGCACTCTAAACATTTGGGTAGGTTTCCTCAAGCCTGGTTTTGTATGTTCTGCTACAACAAGCATTAGTTCTATGAATTTCCAGGAAGATCTTGAAACTAATCCATGTCTATTTTGATTTTGGCAAGAAAAAAAAATATGCTTGAGTGAATGCATATCTAAGCCACTAATGAAATGATGATGATGTGAAGAAAAGCATTTAAAATTTTTCCAACTTAGTGCAGCCTTTTGGAAATTGCTTTGCTGTGAACTGTTTCATGTGCATGGCAGCTGATATACCTCTCCTCCTCCTGGCCTTATATTCTGTTGGTGTTAGGCATGTAGTATGTCTTATAAGCATTGCACATCTATAGTGAAACTTTCATACTCCAAAAATATTATTTTTCTACTGTTTATACAATGAACAAGAATCTACAGATAAATAAAAATTTGTGTCTGAGATTCTAATTGATATTTAATCTCTTCTCAGACATAGTAAGTAGATTCTGATGGACGTTAACAAGAGACTTTCTGTCTTGTTTTTTTGTTCTGGGGAGTGAACTTATGACCTTTACACTGAGCTACATCTCTGGCCATTTTATTTTTTATTTTGGACTAGGTCTCACTAAGTTGCCAAGTTACTGAGGCTGGGCTTGAACTTGCTATCCTCTGCTTTAAGCTCCCAGAGCACTGGGATCACAGGCTTGCACCACTTCTCATGGCTGGCTTACAAGGCACTTGTTCTTGTAAACACATTTTTATTTTTGTTGCTATATAATAATTATACAGTTTTAGGACTTCATGTGCTATTTCAATACATGTATACAGCATGTGATGATCAGACAAAGGTAAATGGTGTATCTATCCTCTCAGACATACATCATTTCTTGAAGTTGGGAATATCTGAAGTTGGGAACATTTGAAATTGTTTCTACTAATATTTTGAAATATTCTATCAATGATTGTCAACCTTAGCTATCCTCTTGTGTCTAGAACATTAGAACTCAGTGGTCCTACCCATCCGCACCTCTGCAGCCATTAACCATCTTTCCATATCTTTTCTCCACATTATTAACAGACTTTGGTAACTGCTGTTGTAATCTCTACTTTGTGATCAACTTTTTACCTTCTACAGATAAGTGAGAACATGTAGTATTTGTCTTTCTATAAAGAGGTCGGTTTAGCAAAAGCACAGAGTAATGAATTTAAGAGTGGCTCCTTTTCCTAAAGAAAACTCTAGCCAGAAATTAGGAGATAAGTTCTAGCTTCTTATCTGCCATTAATATGCTGTAAGATTTGAGCAAATCATTTAAATTCTCTGGCCTCTGTTTTCTGGATTGTAAAACAAAGTAGATAAATGAGATCATTCCAAAAACAGTAAGTTTAAAGTTCAATGACAATTGTAATGGGAATATAGGTTCACTAAATAAAAAGACTGATGTCATTATTCTGGGAAGTCATGCAGAGGTTTATTAAAATGAAAAAAATTGAAAAAGATTGGAATGACCCATGGTTTTAGAACCTTGATCAGAGTTTCACCAGACAAACTAATCTTCTACCTCATTTTCAGTGAACTTTTAGAGGAAAGTGGGAGACAGGCTTTAAGACTGTACACTTGGCATATCAATCTCATGCTTAATGTAATTTTCTGTCAAAAGCCATAGTCAACAATCTGGCAAACACAAAACTATTGAGCCAAAGTTTCAATGCACAAGAGATTGTGGCAGGGTAAGTTGTGGAGGAATTCAATAAACATCTAGATTACTTATTACATTTATTGATTGAAAATTAACTATGAAGCTCTAAAATATTTAACATAAATGTACTCCATGAAAGCAGTTCTTTGGAATCTGGCTACATAAATTGGTGATGACAATTAAATGAAATGATTTTTAACCTATTTTTCCAATATAAAGTCATTGATAATTTAGATTGATTTTTCTGGAGTAACTATATTATTTACTGCTCCAGGAAGTGGTTGCAAATTAAAAAAATAGATTGTGTGTTTTTTGGAACTAGAAGTAAAGATTTATAAGTAAAATTTAGATTAATCTCTCTTCTCAAGCTCAAAGGCTCCAATCACAAAGTAATAATAAGCAAATGTATATATGTGTGTTGAAATATCACATGTACTTCATAAAATATGTAATATTGTTACATGTTAAACATTTAAAAATGTTAAGGACATTTAACAATTGTTAAGGTACTTTACTTTGTACTCCATAAATACATACAAGAAACATAACTAAATCTAAGTGTTTAAGTAATTTGTCCAAGATAAAAAAACTTAGTAAATGGTAAAAGATCTGTATCCATATCCACTAATGTCAAATATGCAGCATATCTTATTCCTTATGATTCCAAAACTAGGAATAGAAAATAGGAACTTAATTGGGAAACAGAGATAAGATTATTAGATGCAGCCTCTTCAGTAATAAGTGTTTTCATTAATCTGAATCATTAGAATTCTGGTGAGTATCAAAACTGCCAAGAATATTTTTGACAACACTCTCCCTCCCTACTTTTTTCATCACACCCTTATTCCTGACAAACAAGAACAAGAAATTTAGAGAACTGTAGACTTTTCAGAGCCAAGTTGACTGAGTTATGAAGCTGTGGCCCTAAAAATAGACTCTTTTAAAAGGAAACATGGATGTGCAGTCCTCCAGAGTGCCTTGGTTGGTAACAGACATAATCCTGACATGACTTGCTACATAATTTGTGGGTCTCCATGAAAATAAAAATTTGTAAAAGAAATTTATTTCAAGACAAAGGTAAAAGATTGGGCCTGTGTGAAGGTGCATGCACTGGGTGCTTTGAAATTTGTCCTGGATAGATAATGATAAATTATGTCTCTTAGTTTTTGAAGTTGACCCACATTGAAGATATTTGCTTAAAAGAATGACAGTTTATTGTTAAGATCATAGAATGAAGGGTGAAGTTCACATTAAATTTAAAAAAATTGTAGTGTACATAACATTTGCAGGCATAGACAAGCTCAAGAATGATCAAGACTGTAATTTTTTGTTTTTTGGTGGAACAATGGCAAGAGTGGTATAACAACAACTATTTTCTTTAATCATTGAAAGAGAAGTAGAGTTCAGAATGATTTTAACTGTCCAGAAACTGCATATGATATTATGAACAGAAAAGGTAATAGGAATGTGAAAACACATTTTTGTGTATCAGTAACTTAAAATGTTTTTCATTTTCTCTCTTTCTGAGACCCTGGAGCTGTAAAAAAAAAAAAAAGTGGAAAAAAAAGTAATTTTCTTTTTGAAGAACTGGTAACTTGGCTTACATTTTTAGCAAACAGATTTTTAAAGAAATCTATTGCTTAACCAGGAGGTCAATGGAAAAGACACCATTGTAACATGTAATTTTTCTTAAAATCAATAGTTTGATGCACATATATATGAGTGACATGATGCTTTAGAGTAGAACAAGTAAGTTGCTCATTTATATGTATAGTTTTTAATGTACTTGATAGATAATTTCCGTATGTTTCTTCTGAAATCTGCTTTTGAAAACTAGGTACATTAGCTACAAGTATCCCTGAAGCAAAGACTGCTTTATCCTGGTAATTTTGTAAATGAGTAATGCAATGTTACTTCCAGGTGATCTAGATGATTAATCTAGGGTCCTCCAGTTACCCCAAAGGACTGACATTTTAGAGGAGACTTTAACTGTAATATTTAAAAAAATTATAATAAACTATTAGTGATACAATTAATTTTATAGCAGACATAGTTTAAGAATCATTGCAACATTTGGCTTATATTATATTCTGAAGAGCATTTGATAGTTGCTCATAAAGTTAAACACACACTTATCATATGACCAAGCAATCACACTCTTAGGTATTTCCCAAGTGAATTAAAAACTTAGGAAAATCTACATGCAAATGTTTACAGAAGCCTTCTTCAGAATCACTAAAAACTGGAAGCAGTGAAGGTGTCTTGCATCAGGGAAATGGATAATCATCTGTGGAATATCCATTTCATGGTGCAATTATCAGCAATATAAAGGAATAAACAAATTAATTCATACAACTTGATGGATTTTGGAATGAATTTTGCTAAGTGAAAGAAACTAGCTCCCAAAGGCTACATATTGTGGCATTTCATTCATACAATAATCTGGAGCAGTCAAAACTACAGATAGAAAATCGATTTATGGTTGTCAAGGGCTAGTGGAGTTGGGGAATAGATGACTAAAAGGGGATGCACATGAAAAATTTGGGGTGGTGGAATTATTCTATGTGGTATTGGGGGGTGGTGTGTGCTTAAAAAAATTAAAAAAAGATCTACAAAACTGCACATCATATATTGTGATCTTTAATGTATGCAAAGTGAAAAAAAAACCCAACCAGATTGTCAGAGATCCTATGATGGAATGCAGATTGTAGTAGATGAATCTGAGACAGATATACAACATAACAATACCCCAGAATATAAGTTTAAAAGAGCTAACCTAAATAAATTAAGAAATTAATTTTAACAGGAAATTGTATGGATAAAAGCAGAAGTAAATATAAACACTGTATTCCAGTTGGTAAATTTATTTCTCATGAGTGTGTATGTGGTTTAACATTTCTGAAGCAGATTTGCATTTACATTGGGATTGAAGAGATAAGAAAGAGGCTGGTTGATGTTGTGTTTATCACTTTTGAAATGAGGTGTCTTAGGTGAGCAAGAGGCCAAGGTTACAAGGAACCCCATGGTATTAGAGTTGAGGAAATTAGTACAAATCTATGTATGCATAGATAATAAATACTCAAAGGGACTAACACAACAAGAAGTTTGAGATATGTAAACATTCATGGATATCTGTATCTCTCTGTCTCTATCTCTTTACCTATATCTATATATCTACGTCTATATCTATCATCTAGCTCTGTCTATTGAGAAAAATTTAGAAGCAGTGACACTCCAAGAGAGACAAATACTTAGTATATTGACTTTGTTTTCTAAATACAATTTTCCAATAAATGAAACCAGAGATCTTTGGAGGATGGCTGGTTCTAGGATTGGGCAAGGAAAATACAAGATGAACCTAGAGTATATTTTAGTATGGAAAGTAAGGGTGTTGTCAAAAAATTAAAGGATGTGGCTTACTATGAGGCAAACTAAAGGAATAGTAGGTGAAACTGATTAATTTCATTAGTAGGTGAAACTGAATAATTTGGGCAACAAAATAAGAAATTTACTGTAGGATTTTAATATGAAATATTATATATAGCAGCTGGTCAAACCCCTTCTTGTGAGCCAGCAGTGGCCATGCATCCCAAAAAGAGAATGAAGAAGCCAACCTTTTTCTGTGAGCTAGAGGCAGCCATGCATACTGGGAATAGAACCAAGAAGTTAATCCCTTCCTGTGAACCAGTAATGGTCATAGGCCAGGCCAACCCCTTCTTGTGAACCAAGGGTGGCCATGCATCCCAGGAAGAGAACCAAGAAGAAGCCAAGCCCTTCCTGTGAGCCAGTGGTGGTTGTGGGCCAGGCCAACCCCTTCCTGTGAACCAGCTGATATGCTAGCTGAGAGATAAGAAGTGCTGAGCTCCCCACCCCCAAGCAATCGGCTGATTCAGAGAAACAAAGCCTGAGGTGATAATCACTGATGTAAAAGTACAATTTAATGCCCATATTGTTTGATTGACTTTGTAGGCCTAAAACCAGTAGTCTGAGCATCTATTTACAGGGTAACAATATGCAATATAGCAACTTGGGTATTTCCTTCTGAAGGTGGTAGCCATTGTTAATTTCCTATCATCTTATTTTAAAGTCCTGTATCATTTTCATTGTTTTGTTTTGTTTTATTTTATTCTGTTTTGCTTCATTTGATTTTATTCTATCTGATGGCATGGGCAATTATTTTGGAGATAACAAGATATATTATGGTAGCCATTGTCGATTTCCTATTATCTTGTTTTGAAGTCCTTTGTCATTTTCATCATTTTTTTGATTGGTTTTATTCTGTTATGTTTTGTTTGATTTTATTATATCTGATGGCATAGCAGCTATTTTGAAGATAACAAGATATATTATAGTATCCATTGTTGATTTCCTATTATGTTGTTTTGAAGTCCTATATCACTTTCATTGTTTTGTTTCAATTGGCTTTATTCTGTTTTATTTTGTTTGGTTTTATGCTCTTTAAAATAAAATAAAAAAGAAATATTATATATAATAAATGTATTCATATTGGTATACATGGGTGACTGAATGAAAAGTCAACTAGCAAGAAGAAGCAATCTTCCTGACAGAAGAGTTCCAACTTATTTATGTAGATACTTCTTATTCCCCTTTGAAATATGATTAGATTCAGTGATTAACTTCTGAAGTCTAGAAAGGTGAATGTGAAAAACAACTTTATGTTGAAATCCTGATAAACACTACCTTAACCAAGTGACCAGAACTAACTTCACCAGTGATGTCATATGAATGTCATGTTCCTATGTGTGATCTCAAAACCTAGAACCCCAGGTCAGTCATGAGAAAAATCATCATACAAAACCAAATAGAATTCTAAGGATACTATGAAACATGCAGTGAGTTCTCCTTTAAACTGTTGAAGCTGTGAAAAACAAGAAAAGACAGGAGTTTTCACAGGCCAGCAACACCAAGGTGATATGGTAACTAAAAACAATGTTATCATATCACCTGAATTGGGTGCTGGAATAGAAAAGTAACACTAATATTAAAGTGAATTGAAATTAACCTATTTATGCTGAAGAATGGAATTACTGAATATTTGCATGAAAGTTATGTGTGCTACCTAGAAAAATTTAAGGAACAAGAATTTGAAGAGAATACATTTTACTATGCTCCATTGTTACAGGGCATTCCAAAAATGGATCACTAAGCATCAAAAGGCTAAAACAGATAAATGGAATTTATTTCATAACAATGTACCAATGTTGGGTTATTGTTTTGGCCAAGTGTAATATGAAAATGTAAGATGATAATGTTAGGTGAAATGAAAACTGCAAAGGGTAAATGAGAACTCCATGCTATCTTTATAACTTTTCTGTAATCTTTAAAACCAAGGAGTTTATTTACAAAAAGTTCTGATGTTAAAATCTTCATTACTTAATTCATTCAACAAATAGCTATGGAAAACCTACTACCATGTATCTAGTCACTGTTTAATAATGATCAACAAAAGTCAAGTGCTAGTCCTGTCTTCCCAGAACCTACAGGTTTGTGTGGATAAAGCTAGGAGGAAGGAGCTAAGCATGTGGCAGGGTGGTAGAGCCCTGTAGAGTACAACACCCCCAAAACAAAAGCAAAAACATTCCACAAACAATAATAGGGAAGTTTCAAACAATTCAACCAGTGCTTTGCAAAGAGGCCAAAGTTAAAACACACCCTTGCTCCCGATTCTGGAACATAGCAAGAATATTAGTACCCAGATAAACTCTATTGAATGTTTTTTAATATTAAATAATTCCTAAATGCTGAGCTATTGCTGGATTTTTTTTTTTTTTGGTTCCAGATATGGAACTCATGACCTCACACTCACCAGGCAAGTGCTTGACCTGCTGAGCTAAATCTCAGGCCTGTATTGCTGGATTTTTATTAAAGAAATTTGAAGATATTCTTCAGTTTATTATACTTTGTTTACCAAGTAGAAAATGGAGGAATTCTCTTCTTTCTTGTAAAAAATGAGTTAAAGTAGAAACTTTTAAAATATATTTCAGTTTTAACACTCAATGAGCTTTGTGAAATATATATCATTCTGGTCTGATAAAACAGTAATAGAAGATTTACTTATTGATATTTAAACACATATATCATATTTACCTTAATCATCAAGACTATTTCTTCAGTTTTTTTTCAAGTAGAAAAGTATATTCCAAAGGAGGAAGTTAGTCTCATAGGATAAAAGAAAAAACATATATTGTTGAAGGCAGACAGTGCCTCTCAAAAGAATGCCATTGTAAGATGGGTGAGCCTTGAAACGCAGCCCTGAGTCACAAACACTGCTACTTGCGAGGCCTACGCAGCCTACCTTAGCTCTCAAAAACCTCAGGAATGGGTCCCTTAAAAGGAAATATGTTTGCAGAGCTACAGTTTCTCACTGCGAAGAAATTCATTTCAGTTTGAAAGAACTTCTGGTATTAAAGGTTGAGATTCCTTTGCAGTGCTGGGTGGTAGATATCCTGGGTCTCTCTTCTGCTGAGAAGGATTTATAGTCTACAGCTGCATATGCAGGTGGCTTTTTGAGGCACTCAAACTTCTGTGCACTTTAAGTGGAGAAGTTGGACCAGTAAATATGAAACATTGTAGCTGACCACAACATCTGCTCCAAAAGTTACAGGGAAAGTATGGAACCAGAGGCCAAATCTAAAGCAACAGGATGCTACAGAGCAGAAACCCATGATAATGCATTGGGGAAGTGGTGAGAAGATAGCTTCCTCTCCCCATTTCTTCTAAAGAGAAAGAGATAATAAAAAATGATGAAATCAGATGAACAAAAAACCCAAAATAAAACCCAAACCCAATGCAGCCCAAACCAAACAAAAATGCTTTTGAAAAACTGATACCACTGTTTAAAAATCAAATTACCTCATTGTTTGGCTTCACTAGCCTCCTATTATTTTATCTTCCTAATACCAATTTCTCTCTCTTCAGTTTGTTCTGCAAATTATTTTCTGAATGATCTTCCTAGTCTATTTTAGCTATAATGCAACCTTTATGAACAAAAACATGCAGTGACTGGTCATTGTCCTAAGAAGAGAATGCAAACATTTCATTTTTGGTTCTTTAGATAATTAGCCAAATATGAGACTTTCCTGGACATTGTTTTCTTTATCCATAAAATAATATTGATATATAAGAATTTATAAATTATCTCAGCAGATGAGGGAAGATGATAAGGAATTTCTTAAATGGTTCAGAACTAGAATTTTACTGTACCAGTCAATCACCTATCATTTTTCTATTTTCTATCTATCCATCATCAATTTTCCAACAGTAGTAGTTAGTATTTAGATTAGATATAAATATGGAATTTGAATTATGCCAGTTTCCAGTGCTATTGTGGTTAATCTATACTAGTGGTTTGATTTTAGTTATCTTGGTTGAAATATGCTAAATGCATAAATCTAATGCACAATACTTTTACTATTTTTTACAGGTTAATCTGGCAATTTTAAGATATTAGAATGTTTTTAATGCCTGCTGTATATTTTCAGGTAATTTAGTAAATAATTGGTCTAATTTAACTTCATAATCCTCAAAAGTCTCTTGAGCAGATTCCTAATAACATACACTTCTACTGTGTTTAACTGCAAAACGATTAGTTTTTCATGAGTTTTTTGCTTCCTCTGTTTACCACTAGCTTCAACATCCTTCTATTGATATAAAACGTGTGGAAACATCCTTTTTTTTTTAAATTTTGATTCTGGAAGCCCTGGTAGAATAGTTAAGGAGATTCCTTAACAGTATACAGGGAAGTCTTTTCTTCTCTTTCAGTTTTGATGGTACACACATTAAGTCGTTTCCTCTATAGAGCCAGGAATTCACAAATAGGAACCTGTTGGAACTATGAACATTCCTGTCCTTCCTGACTCTTAAATTTCCTTGGAAAACTTTTGACATTACATAACTTTTATGAGATGAGTGCAGAGTCAGTGTTTTCTGAGAATGTTTGTTAATACAAAACTGAAAAACAACCTAGAAACACTATAATAAACAATGCAAAAATCACTGCTTACAGAAATGGTGCTATTTCAGGGGAGACGTTTAACTTCTACATCAAACTATCATTGAAAAAAGGGTATCAATATTTGGTGAGTACCTACTATGTTCCAGGTATAGTATGTTATCCTTTTTTCACATTTCATTTTATTTAATTCTCAGTGGAACCATATGGCTAGGCATTTTTTTTCCCAATCCAAATTATTAGCAACATATAGGTTGAGATTTAGGGAATTTTAATAACATGTTCAATGCTATTATCTTCACCAAGTTGTAAAACTCAGTTTTAAAACACTTGTTGGATGCAAAAATCTATTTTCACTATATTGCACTGTCTTCATGCATTTTTATGTATTTCAGTCTTGTTTCCTGTTTTATAGTACTAACTCAGTAATCTTGATCTGTTTCACAAGGATGAATGGACTAAAGAATTGTTAATTGTAAAGTATGCTTACATTTACAGAGAATGTATAAATACTGAGAGTTATGTCTTTTATAGTTATCTTGTCAGATTTTTTTCTTTAAACAAACTAAGGCTAATATGTGAAGCTATCTGTGCCTTCTCTAATAGCATCAATTAATCACAAGCATGTGACATTTGTAAGCACTTCCTCTCATGATTCACCTATTCTTTTCTCCTAGCTTCTTTCAAACTTTTAGATTTATGAGAGTAGAAAGGCCAGATTGCTATCTTACTGAATTCTTTTTTTTTATAAGAATATGTAAGACACAAATGAGCAATATGTTAAAGCTCTATAAAGAGCATCTCTGGATTTTTTATGGGTTATATAGTCTTGCTTCAGAATAGTAGATTTGTAGGCAATAAAGTGAAGAAAAAGGGGCATGTGTAGTTACATATGTATATGCAAGGCTGCAACTTCACACCTGAATAAATATGCCACAATGCTACCTTCAGGGTCATCTGTAGATGAAAAGTTCTATGGCAATTTCATTCCAATGTAAGAATGATTTTTTCTGCATCCACTGCTTCTTTAAAAATAAAAATATGTTCCTTCTATAATCAGAAGAATACAATGCATTTCATCTGTATTTTTAAAAGATACATTATTTTCTAAAGCAGTTCTGATGGGGTGCTAGGGTGAGACTGTCCTCAAATGGAAACAGTTTTGTTTGTAAGGGAATTCAGCTTAAAAATGGAAGCAAGACATTTGTCCCTTTGATGCTATGGCAACCAGAGGGAAAATGCAAAGTCCAACAATGGTTCAAAAATGTGCCTTGAGAGTGGGAAAGAAGGAGGCAAACTTGGACTTCTTTTTTCCCCACTTCCCCTAGAACAGAAGGTTGCATTGTGTTTTTCTAGCTGACTTCATCACTTTCCAGCCAGGCTGCTCTGATAGGAAAAGAGCAAACAGTAAAAATAACAAACTTTTCCGTATGATGTTTTGGGAGAAAAATCCTAGTTTCTTTTGTTTGGTTTCTGTGTTTTGCCCTCCTGTTGACATCTTCAAATTTTCTCATGTTTAGTGTGAAATTTCTCAATGTGCTGTATATTTCCTTCTCAGGATTCCTTTTGGTTTATCCTACTTGAAGCTGTAGGGCTGGATTGATCTCTTTTCTTTGGTAAGTTTCCTATACATCTATAGAAGAACTCCTTCTACAAATGCTCTGTTTCACACCTCAAACCCTATTATGTTTCTTGAGGTCCCCAACAGCTCATCTATTTGATATCTTTTTCTTTTGAAGTTTTTAAAACCTAATGTTATTCTTGAGGTAAATCAGATTTCCTTGAGCCACTGAAGATTGCTAAGGGTCTTCATTTTCAAATACAGTATTCTGATAATAAAGGTTGCCTCACTCTTCAGGTAAGGAAGGGTGCTGTCAAGTGTTCTGCAGTGGTTTGTATCATAGTAGTACCTTTTATAGGACAAAAACTTCAGTACTGCATAGATTATTGACCTTGTGGCTACATTTTCCTTGATGAGTCTGCATGTTTGGGCCTACAAATTTTGGTCAAATTAGAAGTCATCAGCAAACTGAGCAAATGACCTTAGTTTTTTTTTTT